>JAKOGI010001625.1:0-205003 GCA_029747015.1 Carnegiea gigantea
TTTTTTGGGGGGGGGGGGTGTGGACCCCCCCAGTTTTGTGCTTGAGAGTGGAAGCTTTCATTTCTATGAGATTCTTAAGTTATGATGTTCATATGCGGTTGCTTTTGTGCCTAGATTTTTTCATTTCATGCAGGAAAGACTATACTGCTCTTCTTTTACTTCCCAAGCCTATGAATCAATACTTCCCATGAATTTAAGGGCTCCATGGTTGTACATTTATACACAATATGTGCAGTAAACTAAAGCATAAAAATACTGACGTAAATAAACAAAAGAAAAGAAAACTAAAGAAAGAGTGGTTATGAATTCCATTTATCGGAACTGAAATGTACTAGTATACTGTGAAAAGGCATGCCCGCACCTTATCATTTCCCACTCTAGATAAATAAATGAAGGTAACCACTTTTCCCTTTGACATACATATCAGTCCAATTTCAAGCCGAGACGACATTTTAAAGATGATATGTAAAGGAATTAAGAAAACCAAATGGAAGGTTCTTAGTAGCCATGGATAATAACATTAACAGGAGACTTTTTTGTAAAAAATTTTGAAAGCGCAAGTCAGCTTTTGGACATTCAACCAACGGTTTTTCTTTTTTCCCCCTCCCCACATTAGCCCTTAGAAGAGTCAGGGCAATGCTATTTCATTGCTTTTAAATTCAAAAAACATATCTTCTGTTAAAGGGCAAGGTAAATTACCCTGTGTTTCTCTACATTTTTGGCTAACCACATACCATGACTCATCAAACTACCAGTCTACCACTGTAGGGTTCTTTTTCAAATGCTCAATCCCAAGGTCAACAAAATTTTTTCGCTGTTAATACTCGTTGAAGCATAAGCATTTTGCAACTCAGAAGCACCAATCACCCTAATATATCGTAACACAGCCTTAGGATATCTACTTTCATTCCCTTCTCCACTATGGCAAAGCATTCCTTCCTCTTGTCTTTGATTGTACTTCCATCAATCTCAAGCTTTGACATGAGCTTGGTGGCCAGACATCTATTGCAATTTGCCAACATTTCCTCCTCTCCCAGCAATGCCAAGAGCACCTTTGCCGCCACTGCCAAAGCTAAGTATTCCACCAATGCCATTACTGCCAAAACCACCACAATCGACCTTGCCACCATGGCCGTCCAATCCATCCTCCACAATGCCAGCAGCTACTAACCTACCAAAGCCCACAACTCTGCCCACCGCTCTACCTCAAATGCCAGCTCCGACACTGCCCAATCCCACCACTCTACCACCCATGCCAGATGGCCCCGCTCTACCAAGGACCACATTGCCACCAACACCATCCATGCCTTGTGCCCCTAATATGGCTCTACCTCCTCTCCCAGCTATGCCAGTTACTCCGACCGGTATCCCAACAGTTCCTTCTGTTGCACCCTCTCCATCCTATTAAGAGTCCATAAGTTTCTATCCCACATATGCTCAGTTATTTGTTAAACTGTATTATGTGTTTTGCAGATGGAAGAAAATATTTTCTTGTGCTCGGGGATTTGGAGGTTGTTTGCATTACTTGCCATGGTTTCCAATGTTATGTCAGACACGGGGATTTGTTCACTAAGTATTTATAAAATCAAGCACTTCTTTTGCTGTACTATATCTGTAACAATGTTTGAGTAATTGAGTGTATCATTCATATCAATTTTGCTGGCTCCACCATTGCATACGAGACGTACAATGTGAATAAAAACTGAAACATGTAAAGCGTAAATAAAAACGAAATTAAGAAGAGAAACAATAAAGCAAACCATCATTAGGACTCATGATATCAGAATGAAACAAATGTACGAGTAAATTGTCAAAAGTTGGGGCATTAACCATTTGAGACAGGAATTACCTAGTACATACCAATTGTAGCTGATCTTGGAGAAGAAGGACATCAATGAGTAGCCTATGTCACTGATACTGAAGCGCGCTTGTGCACAAAACCCAGTGATTCTTCTAATCAGGTAAAATGTATGCCAACATAACTTCCTGTCCATTTTCAATATAATGCTTGAAACACCTCCGGTAGCATCTTCTAGGGTTTGAACTTCATCAAAAAAATTCAATTTTGAAGGTCACCATGGTTGTATCATCTTTCCCGATTTCACAAATTTGTCTCAAATCTTCTGTTTGAAGTCAGGGTAACTGTTAAGAGTAAGGATCAGCAATATTGTGACTTTGCCTTGGAAATGTAACAATGAATGTGGAGAGAAGCCACAAACAGTCATTAAAAAAAAAAAAACAAATGGCATTCACAATTCTACTCGATCGAGTATCGACAATCAAACCTAAAGCTAACTACCAAGTTCTAATACAAAACCTAAATTCTTCATCAATTCAACTGCCATAGAAATTAAACCCAGAAAAATTCAGTTTTATAACGAAGTTATTCAATCCTCAACACCTTTAATTGATCTGGGGTTATTAGCTTAATCGCGGGTTATTCAAAGAAAATCACCGGAATCATATAAGTACCGTAAGAGACAATTAAGCTTATTGGCCTAAAGAAAAACCTTGTCAAATTCCAGACTTTAGTCAATGAAAATTATATATGATATGAATGAGGCTCCGAAGAGGGAAGAGAGAGAACCTTCGTTAACTGGCTACAGCAATCGTTAACTGGGGCAGCAATGGCCATGAATTTGCTTATGAGGGCCTTGCTGATGCGGGAAATGGTAATGCATAACAGAAAGAAATGGTCCGATTCATTTGACCCAAAATACAAGACAGTCCAACAGACATTGCCCAGGTGGCCGGGACTGGTTGTGCCTACACAAATCCCGACAACTAAAACAAGTGTGACGGATGTGATTCGATATAGTATCTCTCACGTGAAATGGTAC
This sequence comes from Carnegiea gigantea, assembly GCA_029747015.1. Taxonomy (NCBI): domain Eukaryota; kingdom Viridiplantae; phylum Streptophyta; class Magnoliopsida; order Caryophyllales; family Cactaceae; genus Carnegiea; species Carnegiea gigantea. Next base: position 2,841 of record JAKOGI010001625.1, read on the forward strand.
TTGCCAACAATTGAGTAACATGCGTTCAGCTAATTGATGATGTGCAATGGTTTTATTTGCCTTTGATTTCCTTATTATAAATGTCATCAATTATTAGATGCACATAGTGCTTTATTAGCTCTTCGTATATTTAAAAAATTAGAGATTTTCTCGCAATCACTTTCCATGGTGTCAGTGTTAATATTTTGTAAGAACGCATGGTCCAAATTTTTTATGAATAAATTTTCATATCAAAATTATCTAAGGTGGGAAACTTTAATTTTAGGATGTTTCATATGATCCATTTCATTTGATCAAAAGACAAGGTATACCCTTTCTATCGCAATTTATTACGTACAATCGGGTGGACAACTCAATTGTTCACCCTGGCCCACCATCCCCAGCAAATTATACATAAAATGCTCCGGTTCAACATTAATTATAATCAGCATTAATAGTAGGAATGGGTGAGCAGTGGAGTGGTAAGGGTATTTTATTCAATTCGTTGTAAAAGCAAAGTTTTTTTTTTTTAAATTATGATTCTTTTCGTCCTAAAAGACTTTTAAGTATCTTTCAAAAAAAAATCCTAATTTTTTTAATTCTTCCATTGAAATATTAAGGCATACACTTTTATTTACATTATGAATATACATTCACTATTTTTGTATAAAAATCCTAACTTTAAGATAAATATTAATTGAAAATTATCTAAGGTGGGAAACTTTAATTTTAGGATGTTTCATATGATCCATTTCATTTGATCAAAACATAAGGTATACCCTTTCTATTGCAATTTATTACGCACAATTGGGTGGACAACTTAATTGTCCATCCGGGCCCACCATTAGCAGCAAATTATACATAAGGTGCTCCGGTTCAACATTAGTTATAATCAGCATTAATAATAGGAACGGATGAATAGTGGAGTTGTAAGGGTGTTTTACTCAAATTGGTGAGCTCATGGGTTCAGTTTGTGGTAAAAGCAAAGCTTTTTTTTTAATTATTATTCTTTTCGTCCTAAAAGTCTTTTAAGTACCTTTCAAAAAAAATCCTAATTTTTTTTAATTATTTCATTGAAATATTAAGACATACACTTGTATTTGCATTATGGATCTACGTTCACTATTTTTGTATAAAAATCCTAACTTTAAGATAAATATTAATTGAAAATTTGTATATTTATTATCCGTATTTTTACTCAATAGAAGCATATAGTGTAATACAAATATAAATGTAGTGAATTAATTAAATATAGTCTAACTCACTAAATATAGGTCATTGCTCACTAAGTATATGTCATAGCTCACTAAATATATATCACAGCTCACTATAAAAACAAAGATAACTAGAATATAGTTTAGTGAGTTTCAGATACACAGTAACTTTTTTTTAGGTACAATAACATATTTTAATAAGTTATATAATATTTTTACTAAGTGAAACTTATGGTACATAAGATGCATTAGTTTGATCTATCCGCTCATTAAAAGTATGTATTAACTCACTAAAACTAGGTCTGAGCTCACTAAGTATTATAGTGAGCTATAAATTTTTAGTGAGCTGAAATTCAATTGTACAATTGCTTCTGTACAACCGGTTGTATGATATAACAGCTCAGTAAATAAATATTATAACTCACTAAAAAAATATAGACAACTAGAATATAGTTTATTGAGTTTCAGATTCACAATAATTTTTTTAGTACAATAGCACATTTAATAAGTAATATAGTATTTTTACTAAGTGAAATTTGGGTACATAAGATACATTAATTTCGGCATGTGTGCTCACTAAAAGTACGTATTAGCTTACTAAAACTTTATCGCAGTTCACTAAAATATTTTAGTGAGTTATACATTATTTTTAGTGAGCGAACCTAGATGCACAGTAGCATATTTTAGTGAGTTATATGGTATTTTTAGTGAGCCGAAATCCGGCGATTTTCTTTGTTTTTTGTACATGGCGTGTCAGATGGACAATTTGTGAGCCCGATTGTATAATTATATTTGTACAATCGGGTAGACCATATAGCAATTGCCTTTCTATTAAAAGAAAAACAGACAACATACACCTATGTTTCAATCATACTAAAATTGATAACAAAAGTTAGAAATTAACAAAGGTGACAGCCTTTTGAGATAACTAAACTAAATGTTCTAAGGAACGCTAAGTCTTAAGCACTCCCTCTGCTGATTAAAATTTCCAAATTACTTCCATAATTATTATTTTTTACTTTCTTGGAAAATTATTCTGCAATTGGCTTTTTGTTTGAAAACATATATATATTTAAAAAATGAGCACTGTGGCCGAGTGGTTAAGGCGTGTGCCTGCTAAGTGCATGGGGCTTCCCTGCCAGAGTTCAAATCTCTCAGGTGACTTTTAAAATTCAGCACCACGTATCTTTTGTTTTTGTTTGATTTAACTTGATTGACTTAACTTAATAACTTATATTTAAGCATGCTTAAATCATTTGACGGCAGCCTCTTCGTGTTCATCTTTTCCTCGTCTGCCCAACCACCAGTCCATCTTCTCTCTCCATCAGAATTACCTCCAAGCTTGCTGTAAGCCAATCAGCATCGTCTTAAATCTTAATTAAATTATTTTCTGATTAACAACTAATATATCATGTAGACTTAATCCGAGTTGAATGTCACCTTGAGCCGTACATACTATTGTCGTCTAGCACTAACCCTGACGTCACTAATAGCATTCAAATCAAGTTCATTAGTTTGTTAATGCGGATGAAACCACCTTAAAACCTTAACGAAGGGTTCAAAGACTCAATTAGATAGTTGATAATGATAAATTAATAATGGCAATTTGATCTTAATGATCTGGATTAGCATACGCTGACTAAGTCATGAGTCATGATCACACACCGAGGAAGCCAACTTGAGAGAGGAGACCATGGACTTGGCCCACAGCCATGCACGTTCTAGAGAGAACGGTCATTGTGTGGAGTGGGGTTCATCCCCACCCATTTAAAGATGGTAAAAATTCATGCTTGTGTTTATTGTTTAATTTTTATTGGGGGAACAATCATAATCATACTAAAATTTAGACCACAATTCGACAAAATGTTTATGGAAACTTTTATTCTTCTAGCTAATACTATATATTTTCATTTTGAATTCATCAAAATTAAATTTGAATAATGAAGTTTTTCTTTTTTAATTAATTTTTTAAAAAATGCATTCAAATTGGATGAATTTGATAATTAAATTGGTTAGAATATGTTTATTTTGAGTAGGAACAAAATTGATTTTTGTTAAATTTGTACTTATATGAAGTGATTATATAATTATTCCAAATCTATAAATTAAAAAAAGACGGAAAGCATAACTCAAATGTACAAATCTAAACCATAATATAAAATAAGACAACTAATACTACCCAAAATTCAAGTTTAGGTTGAATTCGGACGGATAAATTGGACTATGCCAAAATTTGGGGCGGATAAATTGATGAACGATACTTGATGTTTTTCAAGTCGGACAATTTAAGCAAGTTTAAATTCGGATCAAAATCGGGTTTCAACAATAGTAACATGAAAAATATTCTATCCAGATTTAAAATTCAGGTGAAAAATTCATGATCATATCCGATTATTTTCAGATCAGATAAATTCAAATATTTAGATTAGACAAATGTTTAAGAGCGCTAAGGAAGACGTGCATTTGCCGCTTCCGCCTCATATAAAAGCATCTTAAGCTCACCTCGTAGAACGTGTCTTAGGAACGTTTGTTACGTAAATCCGTTCAATTCAATCTCTTTAGGGTTAACGTTCCTCTGTATCGTTCGCTCGTTGAACTTGTCCCAAACAAAAAACAGAAAAAGATCATCCCTAAATCCCTGTTATTTTTCATTAATTCCTCTTTCAACAATTAAAACACAGAAAAAGGCAAATTAAAATGGGAATCAAAGGATTTGTGGAGGGAGGCATAGCATCGGTGGTGGCAGGTTGCTGCACCCACCCGCTTGATCTCATCAAGGTCCGAATGCAGCTCCAAGGCGAGTCCGCCCACGCGCACGCTCACGCGCCTGCTCAAGCCATCCGCCACGCGCTCGCCTTCCAACCCTCTCACGGAGTCGTACCCCAAACCATCACCCTCCCATCCCCACCCCCTCCTCCTCCTCCCAAGATGGGCCCCATCGCCGTCGGGGTAAACATCGTCAAACAGGAAGGCATCGCCGCCATTTTCTCCGGTGTCTCTGCCACCGTCCTCCGCCAGCTCCTCTACTCCACCACCCGTATGGGCCTCTACGACATACTCAAGCACAAATGGTCCGACCCTCACACAGGCAATATGACATTGTCCAATAAAATAGCCGCCGGACTTATCGCCGGAGGCATCGGCGCCACCGTGGGGAACCCGGCTGACGTGGCTATGGTTCGAATGCAGGCGGACGGGCGGTTGCCCCCGTTGCAGCGGCGTAACTACAAGAGCGTGGCGGATGCCATTAAGAGGATGTGTAGGGACGAGGGAGTTACTAGCCTGTGGCGGGGTTCATCATTGACGGTGAACCGGGCAATGTTGGTGACGGCGTCGCAGCTGGCGTCGTACGATCAGATTAAGGAGATGATTTTGGAGAAAGGGGTGATGAAGGACGGCCTTGGGACCCACGTCGCCGCCAGCTTCGCGGCGGGGTTTGTGGCGGCGGTGGCGTCGAACCCGGTGGATGTGATCAAGACCAGGGTGATGAATATGAAGGTGATACCAGGGGAAGCGCCGCCGTACAGTGGGGCCCTTGATTGTGCCCTTAAAACGGTCCGGGGTGAGGGGCCCATGGCCCTTTACAAGGGGTTCATTCCTACGATTACCCGGCAAGGACCATTTACGGTTGTGCTCTTTGTCACACTGGAACAGGTCCGACAGCTTCTCAAGAATTTCAATTTCTAAATTTTGATCCATCATGATCATATCATGTTGATTTGATGATGATGATGATTGAGAAGGATCGACCGTTCTTCTGCTAATTTTCTTTTGGGTCAAATTCCGTGTAAAATTAGGTTTGTTAGTCTGGATTACTTAAACCGATGAATCGATAGTGTCATAATGTTGTACATAAGTTGCAATATGTTATTAGAAGCATGATATAACCCTCAGCGTATGTATATAGGTTTGAATTCATATTGATTTTCACATTGGAATTATTTTTATTCTTAAGAGCAATTGTTAGTTCCCCTATTTTAACATTTTTAATCAGTAGAATTTCTTATCTTAAATTTAAATTTTTGGAACCACATCTACTGAAATTGAGAAAATTGATCAAAATTTGTTGAGTCACTAGGCTCATGATCATGAGTCATTATTCAAAGTTTTGAGGAAGTTTAGATGAGGCTAAATAAAAAGTGGTACCATAGAAGACTATATGAAATGTTTTCGATTTTATTATATCTGAAATTAAAAAAAGAGTATATAATGTTGATCAATCATGACATAGAATATAATTTTAACCAAAAAAAAAGTTATTCACTTATAATGTTAGGCATCCTTCTTCTCAAATTGTATTCAAAACATATGTGATATTTTAAACTTACAGGCGGTGAAACATTTGACTGCTATTACATTTACGTAATTGAGAATGCAAAACAATTTCCCTATATTGCTTCATAAGTTAAAACTTAAAACATCTTTGATAAAAAAAGATAATAATAAAACTTCCAAAGAGATTTATGAATATTGCAGGAAATGGAACAATACATACCCTCATTAATATTCAGAACGACCAAACTAATGAGGATTGTGGCGAGCATTATACTTGCTCTGATGGTAGTATAACAATTTCTCAGCCTGTGTGAACCAAAAATAGTCATCCTATATTTATTGGCAAGCTACCTATTCAAAAAAAGTCTTATAGAGACCGTATCCGTAGCGGGGTCCTCTACGGACAATGGTGATGAGCATGAGCGCTCTACTATCCGCGCTCCTGTTGTCTCACGGACGACATCTACTCATTTGAGTCCCACATCTAAAGAAAATGTGCAAGAGATTGCCAGATATGACTCTACTAGGCCTACAAAGATTGCTCAAGAAAGCTTAGAGTTGGGTAGGCAGTTGGGTGTTTGTGTCGTAGGAAATGAAACTTCAACCATTAGAACGATTACGAGAAGTATGCGGAAGGAACTTGAAAGGTAATAATTCTGACGTGAGAGGTGAATGGATTTCTAAAATGGCCAAACAAGTACTCACTGAGATAACAACGGCTTTTTCAAGTCCCTATTAGCTGTTATGATGTTATTTAGAAATTTATTCATCGATTTTATTAGCTGTGTATTCCCATTATAGCTGTTGTTGTGTATTTGCTTTCTAACATATTTTGGGTTTAATCCTATTAATAATCGGGGAAAAAAAAAAATTATGAATAAGGCTTGTTTTGTTAACAATTCTTTCAAAAATTTTCAACTTCCTTTAGTCTGATAGTCTCTAATTCTAAATAATCTAAACTTACAAGTTACAACTTCTTTCTTTTTTTCCCCAACTTCTTTAGTTTTCGAACTGGCCGCATTAACTAAATTAAACAGAGGTACTTTCAATATATATATATATATATATATATATATATATAATGCCTATAGGCATTTGACTTTAACAAGTTGGAAGATTATAAAAACGTGGCAAATTGAGACACGAGAACATATTGGATATTAATGTGGACATTCGTTTTTTGGAAAATAAATATGAACGTGGATTTTTCTCAAATTGTTTTCTCCTTTCATTCGCTTGAAGCGTTGTAATTGTTACAATTTTTGGACGTCTTCTCCCCCCATATACATATTAGAGGGTTCTTAACGGATGATTAGGGTCAAAGGCCGTTTTAAGTATTGCTCCCCAAGAGCTGGGGAAGACATCACTAATTTGACTTTTCATCAATTGAATAAAATAGTAAATGTTATGCTTGTAATTCTGTTTATATTAAATTGACTTTTTAAATTGAATTGACTTTTTAAATTGACTTTTTAATTCAAAAATGACTAATAATTGTTTTAGTAGTCACTTTTGTCAGACTTATCGATAAATAAATCATTAATCACCCTTATATTCATTAAAGATTAATCCAAAAGTATTTATTTACAATAAATTTTACTTTAGATGATTGCATGCAAGAACTACTAATTGTTAGAATGGGGCCTCCAGATCAAATAATATGCAATTCGTGGCCTGAACTGCATGAAACGAAAACCAAGTCAGGCGTGAGGACCAAAATCAGCAAGGAAAGCTCAAGTGGCGGGAATTATTTGGCATTTGGGTTTGAATGAATAACCCCAAAAATTGTGGGGTAGTTTCATTTCAATTTTCATTTTTGACATCTTTTTTAAAAAAAAAAAAAAAAAAAAAAAACTGCCACCTTACACCTACAGGGGAACCAATGTCCATGATATTTGCCATTTGGCAGTACCTGGGTTTAACATTTGTCAGTCGGATTCATGGCAATCGCATATATTACACAAGTGAACGTTGTTGTGTTGATCTCTGTACATTGTGTTGTAAATCATGCATTCATTGAAATTGAATATTTTTTCATTCGCTGGCACTCCACAATATTTGTACATACTTATATTAGCATGGCCCGATTTTTCTTCCAATGATTTCTTTCAATTTCACTGCTCATCATGTCCAGCTAGCCCCCATAAGTATTACCTCTAATTTACTATCTCCTCCACCTGGTTCGAATTTGAGAAACTTTTACTTGCCAATTATTGGAAGGTAAGAGTGTTGATAGCGTTGGACCTTGACTTTTACAGTAGGTTTTTCCTTTTCGTTAGGGCCAGTAGATTTGCTGAGTCCTTTCCTAAAATAGAAGCCCTAATAGGTGGTCTAATTTACCATTGTAAAATATTACCTCCAACAAATTTCTATTTAATTATTATATTTTTATTATAAATGGTAAAATCAATCCCTCTATGTGTAAATATATCGGTAAAGATACAACTTTCTATAAGGGCATTCCCGACCGTCGCACGCGTGTTTTTTGGGGGATCCGCGTGCCAGTTGTCGTGCTGCAACGGGCGTGTCAGTCTCCTTGACACGCGTGGGGGGCTGCATCTGTGGTCCACCCTGGGTGCCTTCTTTTTTGTCGTTTTCCTCATATTGCAACGGCTTGATTCATGATTTAAAAAAGAAAAAGAAAAATAGGGAGTTGGAAAGAGAAGGGACTGATTTTTTAAAAGTGACTGTGAAATGTGAATGAGAATGCGAGTGACTGTTCGTTTTGCAAATTACAGACCCGAGTCAGCTTTTGGAGGCTAGGTGGAGTAATTTTCACCATTTTTTTTGGTAATGGGTTGATTTTTTTGGGTACTGTAGACAAAGTGAGAAGGGTTTTTTAAAACGTTGAACACAACATTTTAAAAAAATATCACTGACACTTCCCCCTCAAAACCCTTCCAACATTGGAGTATATTCGTTTGTGTTGTATTTTTTAAAAATGTTAAATTTTCGTATTGTAATTTTTTTTGAATATTAATTTTTTATATTGTATTGGTCTTTAATTAAATTGTATTTTCTATTATATTTTCTTTTGCTTTTTTAACCAATACAAATTAAGTGATCAATTTTTCGAAAATTCGAAATAAAATTATCCATCTTTAAGTTCAAAAACAAATATTCCTTAATTCCGAAAATAAAAAACATTCATACAATTTACAAAAGTCAAAATAAAAACACAAAATAAAAAATATACTACAACAACAACTCTCAGTGTGGGTCCCGCTTTCGCGGGGTCTGGGGAGATCCAGCTGTAGGCAACCTTACCCCTATCGGTATTCCTACCCATAGGGAGGTCGACTCCTTAAGACCCACAAAACAGTTTTTTTTTTTTTTTGGAAAAAGGTTTACAGAGAAAATGATTGCAAACTAAAAACCAAGGAGGAGAAAATGTGCCGAGGAGAAAATAAACAAGGAGTAAAGACATACCTCAACCAATCAGGGGCGCTAGATGCCGTCACACCCCAGAAAAGCACGACCTGCAGACAAGCACACTAAAACCCTACCCGCCCCACCCCACCGAAGCTACTACCACCTACGCGGCCGGTCCCCTACAATCAGAGACCTTAATTCTATCCCACCACAACCTCCTATCCTGAACCATGTCCTCCGCCATACCGGCAACTCTCAGGTCCTCTCTAACCACTTCCTCTAGGCTCTTCTTCGATCTACCCCTCCCTCTCTTTCCACCGGGGGGGACGATCATCTCGCACCTCCGCACTGGGGCGGCCACACTTCTTCTCTTTATGTGGCCGAACTATCTAAACCTCGATTCCCTCATCTTCTCCTCTATGGGGGCCACTTCACCTAAGCTCCTGATTACTCCATTCCTAATTCTGTCCAATCTCGTAAAACCACACATCCACCTGATCATTCTCATCTCAGCTACCATCAACCTTTGGGCCTGCATCTTCTTTAGAGGCCAACACTCCAATCCATAGAGAATAACCGGTCTAACTACCATCCGATAGACTTTGCCTTTCAATCCTATGGGCACTCTCTTGTCACACAGTACCCTGAAGCTGACTTCCACTTTTGCCAACCCACTCTTATCCGCTGGCTAATGTCCTCGTCAATGTCCCCATTTTGGTATCACCCTCTCATCCAGAGTAATTTCTCCCCCCTCTTCTATCCTACCACTGAAACAGCAATGGAGGTATTCCGTTTTTGATCTACTTAACCGAAAACCCCTAACTTCTAGTGTATACCTCCAACTCTCCAACCTGTCATTCACCCCCTGCCTGGTCACATCGATTAGAACGATGTCATCTGCAAATAACATGCACCAAGGCACCTCGTCCTGAATTCCTCTCGTGAGTTCATCCAAAATTAAAGTGAAAAGAAACGGGCTTAGGGCGGAGCCCTGATGTAGGCCCATGCTAACAGCGAAGTCGTTAGAGACCCCTCCTGGTATCCGAACACGCGTCCGCCCTCCCTTGTATATATCTTTGATTATACGGATGTACGCGGGCGGCACCCTTTTCTCTTCCAAACACCTCCACAATACCTCCCTCGGGACTCGATCATACGCTTTCTCTAGGTCAATGAACACCATATGGAGATCCACCTTTCTATCCCTGAACAAGCCCATGAGCCCTCTGAGGAGGTGGATCGCCTCAGTGATCGACCTGCCTGGCATGAAACCAAATTGGTTCTCTGAAATCTCTACAATCTCTCGTAACTTTCTCTCAATCACCCTCTCCTATAACTTCATAGTGTGACTGAGCAGCTTGATATCCCTAAAGTTATTACAAACTTGAATATCCCCTTTGTTTTTGTACAGTGGGATGACTGCGCTGGCCCTCCACTCTTTGGGCATCTTGGCGGTCTTGTAAATAACAAACTTAAAAAATATAAATAATAAAATATATTTAATGGAGGTTTCATAACAAATATTTAATTTAATTGTAATGGAATAAGTTCCATTGATTGGAAAATTGAATGAAATGCTAGTTCAAAATTGTGAAACTTTTGCTGACATTTAAGAGAGTTGAGTAGAACTGTATCTCTACTATATCTAGCCCATCTAACGAAAAAATGTTTTATTGTGGTAATATTATTTCTTTGATAAGATAGATTTCTCTCACGAAGAAGAGTTCTTCTTCATTTTCTTCCTTTCATCAATGATAACAAATTTGAACACCTAGGCAGGGCTTCAGATCTTTCTGTTCAATATTTGTTAGTTATTACTCACTCAACAACCATTCAATCTGGACCTTCTTTTCATCAGTAATCGGAGGGAGAAACTAGACAGGAATTTTTTCTCTTTTTTTTGGGATGAAAGACAAGGATGTATAAAAAGAATTTCAATCTATTGATTAAAACAGGATGCATATACATTTCAAGCACCTTTCACGACATCTTTTGATTTTTCCTACTTATTGACCAAAACCAAAAAATAAATAAAGAAAGTATGGGGAAAAACTGCTCATTTATCAGCAATCACAGTGCACTTTCACACCACTGGGACTCCAACGGTAGCCTAGATCTGATCAATTGTCGCCAGAACCCAGAATCTCTTTCCTGAGCTCTTCGATTTTGGACGCAAGCTCCTCTCTATTTCTCTGAGAAACACAGAATGAACCAGAAGCCTGTCAGTTAGGACACAAGCACTCAGGACCCTTGCAGTCCCCCCTTTCTCTCTAACTTGCAAGAATGAGTTCCAGTTCTCCTAAAGCATTACATACCTTGAATAGCAGAAACCGTGTGGTGAACCATAGCGAGTAGCCGAGACCCACGATTTCCATCACTTTGGGGAACTGTTGGAAAAAAACTTGATCAACTTATATCATCAATGAATCGTCCGGGGGGGGGGGGGGGAGGGAAGAAGCGCGTGCTTGGCATCGAAAGTTAGCTTGCTTCTGCCTTGCATGCATGCAGAGAAAAGCACAGCATAGCATACCCCAAGATCCCTTGTTTAGGATGTTCCTCTTTTTGTTTTTTTTTTTTTTGGGGGGGGGGGGGGGGGGGGGGGGGTAGGGTATTTAAAGCCCAACCCCGACAAGAAAAGAGAGAATGTTGCCTCTAGAGCCTAGATTTGAAAAGCGTTGAGTGCCTACTATTTTACAGCAAAAGTAGCATAGGTTCATACCACTGGTATAGAATCAATTGCACCAATGATGGCCGAAAGCAAATATACGGCAACAAGGGCACCACCACCATATAGGAAAATTGTGTATGAATCTTCCGAGTCCAACTGCAAGCAAATGCGGAATCATTTTAATAACTGAAACAAAATAAATCCCAAATCATGGCCATGTGCTCTCACAAGAGGGTTATATGTAGAAGTTCCAACTTCAACAGGTTTAGATGTAGAAGTTCCAACCTCAGAAGTATATTTCAAGTAGAATGAAAAATCAATAAGTTGAATTTAATTGCAGGATGTCATGGCTCCAAGGGGCATGTCACAGCTACATATGTGAACGTAATTAAACATTATCATGTCGAAGGCTATTCCTTGCTCAAGTAGACATATGCAAGCGAACTAAACCTATGCATAACCCCAAAGGAGTAAAGGACTCAATTAAAATCTTTCTGGTTCGGAGTGGTTGTCTCAAGGACACTGTAACGTAAGCTAGCACATATGGCTTGCACTCTGGCACAGGAGCCAACCACAGTAGTTGTCAGAGAAAGAAGCCTAATTAGTATCAAGATTATGCTGCTCAGGTAACTGCCCAGGATCGATAAGATCGCCGAGAAACCATTAAGCTTTAGCTGCTTTCATTAATTTCAAATGTCATGATTGCAGCAACACAAATGTATTTAAACAACACGACAAAACCACACTCCAAAAAAAAAAAAAAAAAATGGATTCAACCGAAGAGGAGCCTGGGAGATCTAGACGTACATAGCCTCCGCTGTGAGCAGAAAAGGTATTTGTAAAATGCATGAAATGAAATCTGAAACGTTATTAGTTATTACTAAAAGAGCGTCCCATGCTGGATGAACATGGAGCTTGGTGGAACACCCCCATCAACCTTCTTCATTCTCTTTTCTTAAAACCAAAAGATACCAATACATTTGGACTTTCATGCATAATACCAAACATCCTCAAAAATTATTTCCAAGTTCGACAGAATAATAATGATGCTGCAAGACGAAGGGCAGAGACAGAAGGGACGTGCAACTGACTAAGAATTTAACACACATTGTTGGAAAGATAAGACTGGAGACCATGTCTGTGGCTACTAGCACTAGAGCAAGGTGATGTGGGAAAACATACAAGGAATTGGTGAGCACAGATGTAACGTGAAAGACACTGCGAGAATAAGGTAAAGCAGCGACAGACATCACAAGTCATAAGACGTCAACATTCATCAGTCCACTCTGTGAGGATTCATATTCAATGTTGGGCGTCCAGCAGAAAGCAACCATGTACAAGTACAACGTATGGAGGTCTACACAAGGGTGTCCACTTTTGAACTCATGTGACTTATAATTGTCACAAGTATGGGTATGGAAATGTGTAGCACTACTATGGGGAACAATTGATTGGAACAGAAGTAGAGGTGCACCATTCAAGACGTGTACTCCCTTTACCCTCTAATAAGCTTACTCTTATCAGAGGAAAGCAGACGTAGTATCTGTCCCTTCCCAGTTCATCTACCTTGGCCAAAGATGTACAAGCTCTGAAGAATCACAAAAGTGATTACACAAACATCAATTACACCATTGCGTTGCTCAGGTAACCGATCAGAATCGGCACAGCTCCCAATAAATCAGCCAGCATTAAAATTCAGCCTTCAATTAGCTTTATTGTAAACATTGCAACAACATAATCCTGAGGAACCAATTGTTGTACCCAGCAGAAATACATAAACTTTTTGTTTAGAAAGAGAAGGGGAGGAGGTTCGTTCGCATAAAGCAAAGTCAAGTCAGGCTTTGCTTGAAGAAAAAGCCAGATTTGGGGGCCCCGGGGGGGGGGGGATATAATCATGTTGCTCGGGTAACCGCTCAGAATCGGCATGTATGCCGCTGATCACAAAGCGTCAGCATAACGCTTTCCATAATTTTGGTTTCCTCATGGCAACAATGCTTTTGAGGTTTTTCTTTTTTTTATTTTTAAAAAAAAAATGTATGTACTGTAAACAGAGATGGAGCACAAAAGCTGGAAGTTAAATGGTACAACAATAATGAAAGAACCACACTATGCACAAGTGCATCAATTCAACTCCCAAGGATGCCAAACAGCCAAGGATCAAAGATATTGCGTGTGCCTAAAAAGTAGAACCAGACGCCAAACGCCCAGCTCAACAAAGATAACAACGTCATGAAGCATCCCTAAGATTCACAGGAGTAACAAGTTTGAGGTCAAATTTAGCATAAACAGTCAGCAAATGACAAAAGGATGTGAAGTCAACAGAAAATATTGGCGCAAGGAACACTTGAGATATCAGACAAATAACACACCTTTATGTTAAGATTAGCCAAAAACTCATTTACTGACTGCATTGGATCCTCAGAGGAGGATTCATCCTTTGAAGTTTCTAGTTGCCTGTTCTCATCATAAAAGCTTTGGCTGACCGGTGGAACTTTGTCTAGAGCTACATCATTGTCCACAGACGGAATATCTGCAAGAGCGGCAACAGAGTCCCTTCTCTCCCCTGTAAACTCATTGGTTTTGCTAGAAGTCTGGTCAAAAGTTGCTCTCACTGATGTGCTGGTAGGAGAAACAAGGCCTGTGAGATGAAGATCACAAATGCGAGGAATCAGCTTCCATGAATGTTTAACAGTTGCAAAACCATCAAAGCATCCATTGTTTCTATTCTCCTTGCGCAGTATTCAACATACAAGGAGCTTCAATGATACCCACTTTGACACATAATTCAAAATTCTCATTTTCTGAAATATCACACCTTTAATTCAATGGGGTACCAATGGCAATGAAAAGCAAGCTGACATCATTTACAAAAAAAATGCACATACAGTCAAACCAGCATGACAAACCCGATTGAATTCATCCAATACCATTTCGAATGACAAACCAGCATGAATCACATCAAGAAATAAACAAACACATGAAAAACGTAAACTAGGCAAACAAATTATAGCCAAATAGAGTATTTCGCACAAATTGAGAGCAAACCTGAGAAATGGGTTTGCCTCTTGAGATTGAAGGATGGTTTAGCATTAACCCGGTAACCACACGGGTTAACCAGAAACGGTTGGGTTCGAACCGATGAAGTCGATAAAGCCGGAGTAGCACACAGCTCCATTCTCTCTCTGTCTCTCTCTCTCTGCCCCTTCTGGGAGCTTCTAGAATCGGCGACACCGGAAAAGGAAAGGAATATTACTGGCACTCTCAGAGTGAAGCAAGACTGAAAATATGAATGTGGGGTTGATGGACGTCTAGGGTTTTTCAAATCACCGAATGTGGGAAGTGAGAAATGGAGATGGGCTTCTGGTAAAATGTTGGGCCTGTTGGTTTTTGAAGTCTGTATGAAGTTCGTATTTGGGAGGCCCAATACGCCGCAACTTGACCCCACAGAAAGTACGAGAATATTTTCTCTGTCAGATGTTGTCCTTTTCTGGCCAGATAGGCTGGATAACCACTCACACTCGTGCGCGCCCCGGCAAGACGTACTCGCTGCAACCGTGCAGGTATAAAGGCTGACAAGAACTCTCGGTGCGAAATAGAGGAATGATTATTCATTTATTTTTTTCAAAAATTAGGTGGTCACAATTGAAACGAAGGTTACAATTATATACGCGGATTACAATAACTGGTAATAATAGATTTGTTATTAAATATCTAAATCATATAATAATTACGTATTATTCATTACTATTACTATTACTATGAATGAAATAAACATTCAGGGTGGCATATTCAATGTTACATTAGAAAATGAAAAGTAGAAGTTAAATGATCTATCATATCTATTCTACAGTTTTAATTACAAGAATATTTTTAAATTTTAACTCTTTATATACATTTACAAGTGAAAGAACATAACTTTATAGTTGTTTACATTGTAATTCATTTCATATTTATTTATTAAGTAAGGTACCAGAATAACTATTTTTCATCATTAATGGATTTTTTTACCTTGTAAAATCCATATATTTTTACGGATGTTTTAATATTATTAATAAATTAATTTATTATTATTATGACTAGATAGTAACAAATGTCTACCAAACTTCAATTTTCAATGGACCAACCCCTTATTTTTGGTAACAATTGATAATTTATTTTCAATAGATTCTTTTCAACGGTCAACAATTCATGCATCAACTTTCCCGGCTCGAATCGACAGCAAGTCTATCGCACGCTCCGACGAACGAAGGTAGGCCAATGGAAAGACAGCTGCTCTCAAAAATCTCAATCGATTAGCCACGCACTTCAAGGTCAGATGGGCCAACCAACCAATCAATTCAAGGTCAGATGGGCCAACCAACCAATCAACAGTGTCCCAATTATATTCATCTCCATTATCCGTTGGGTGTCAACCTCCCCCCCCCCCCCAACTCATCAATGGCGACTAGTACCGCTGCTGTAGTACCAGAAACCCTAACCAGAGAGCAGTGCCTCTACCTAGCCAAGCTTGCCGAGCAAGCCGAGCGCTACGACGAGATGGTCAACTACATGAATGCTGTCGTCACCGGCGCCGGTGCCGGAGCCGGCGAGCTCACCGCCGAAGAACGCAACATACTCTCCGTAGCGTACAAGAACTTGATCGGATCTAAACGCGCCGCCTGGAGAATCATTTCTTCGATCGAGCAGAAGGAGGCGAGTCGCCGGAACGACGTTCATGTTCATCTCGTCAAGACCTACCAAAGGAAGGTTGAATCGGAGCTTTCCGAGTTGTGCGCGTCGTTGTTGAAGCTTCTGGACTCGCATCTGCTGCCGTCGGCTACTTCCGGCGAGTCTAGGGTTTTCTATTTGAAGATGAAGGGAGATTATCATCGGTATTTGGCCGAGTTTATGGTCGGAGATGATCGTAAAAAGGCTACTGAGGACTCCCTGCTTGCTTACAAAACTGCTCAGGTTCGATTTGAGTTTGATTTGGCTGATTTTAGCTTCAATTTCGAAATTATTAGGTTGATAGTTACAATTGAGTTTCCTGTCGTTGGAATGAGTACAGAAATTTGGTGATTAGCAGCTTCCTGCTTGCTTTCTACGCATAATTTGGGAATTCTTTGAAGTTATACTATACACTTCGAGAGTCAGGTTGGTCAAAAGTTGAAATTAGGATAGTATATACATGCTTGGGCTTGCTATTGGAGAATGCATTTAATTATAGTTCAATGAAAATAAATCAGCTAAAAGGGACTAAAATTAGTCCTTCGAATTAGCGGAAGCGGTTGTTACGGGTTGGACCAATTGCAAGGTATGAGACTTGTCCCACATCGGTTGTATGGGCAATTCATAAGGGGTTTATAGATCAAATGGGCTCTCTCACCTAATAGGCTAGTCTTTTGGGATGAGTTCTCCTGTTTGGTCTCTAACAATTGGTATCAGAGCCAACTCGGAGTGATAGCTCACGGAGTGGTGGCCTGGGAAAGCCAGCCGTGACCAACGAGGACGTTGGCCCTTAAGGGGGGTCGAATGTTACGGATTGGACCAATTGCAAGGTATGGGACTTGTCCCACATCGGTTGTATGGGCAACTGATAAGGGGTTTATAGATCAAATGGGCTCTCTCACCTAATAGGCTAGTCTTTTGGGATGAGTTCTCCTGCTTGGTCTGTAACAACGGTCCTTTTGTCTAAATTTGTAATAAGGTATGCATGATGTTGCTGTCAATAAAGATGTGGTCAGATGGTTTGAATTTTCATATTGTTCTTAAAATTTTGATGTTTGAGTGCTGAAAATTCAATTTAGGTAGTTGCAGATTGTGGATGCTATCGCGTAATTATTAATTGTTTGTGCTTTCCTGTCTGATTGTTGAGCATACTTGTGATCCAAGGACTCTTGAATATGAAATGCATAATTTCTAGGGTTACTCTTCTCATTATATGCTTTCATGTTCCTTTTTCTCTGTAACGTTGTAGGACATTGCGGTTGCTGATCTTGCTCCCACACATCCTATAAGGTTGGGGCTAGCGCTGAACTTCTCTGTGTTCTACTATGAGATACTTAATTCAACTGAAAAAGCTTGCATTATGGCAAAACAGGTTCGTACATTATCCTCAATCGCATCTAAAATTGAAACTTGTTAACCTAGTGCCTCTAGAAAGTTTGTCTGACATTCTGATATGTTTCTTTTACATTGCTCAGTGCTCACCTGTACAATCTTTGGTCCCATTTTGTATAGATTTTTGTAGCCGTTGCGGTTTGTGTCATCTGTAGATGTAAGACACCATTTTGATTTTTGACTCTTTACTGAGAGCTTCTCCCAGCTTTGCCAGAACTGCCATTCCTGCATTCCCTTTTTTTTTTGGGGGGGGGGGGGGAAGACAAACTATGCCTGCATTCTTAAATGGTCACTCTTTTGTATGTAATATAAGATTATTAATAATTAACTATTGTATTCGTATCCTCTATATGCTTTTGAATTAAGATCTTGCTTAACCTTTTGAAAGCCATATGAATACTGCCAGATAGCCATGCCTTCGTGATCTTTGGATTTTGGTTGCCCATTTATATGATCTTGGATTTATGAGCAGAAGTTTGTGTATTTAGATTTATGAGCAGAAGTTTGTATATTTCCTGGAGTAGATTTGTTCGAGTATTGGGCTCAGATCTAGAGAAAAGTCTGTCCTAAGGTGAACTGTCAGCAGCTGAATCAGGAGATGTTTGAAGAAATGGAATTAGGGTTGAAAAATGAGATTTGCATTGCATTACATAAGCAATATGTGGAACAAGACAATATCTCCGTTTGAGCTGTTGTCTACTTGTCTGGAGAATTAGTTCCCTTGTGAATAGAGCAAGCTTGTACCAACAATATTTTGAGTATTTTCTATGCTGTTAATCTAGTTATTCAAGCTCTTTTGTTGATAATTCTTCTAGGTCATAAAGGACTTGATTGATTGATTAGCCCTTTGTTAAGGAGGACAGCATGTTTGCACATGACATTAAATCATAAAACGAAGTTGATGGAGTTCCTTCTAGAAAATGGTTGAAGGTGATTAGGCATTTTTAGCTAGTTTCTTTTCTATTACAAAGAATGAGGTTGCTTGTCCAAGATGCTAGGTGCAACTCGTACCATCATGTGTGCTTCTTGTTAGTAAAAAGCAGTAGTTGACAAAGGATCCATATTATTGGAAATGTTCCTGTGCGTCTCTGGAAAGACTGAGATAGTATGGAGATTATTGACATTGTTGGTTGAAAATTGAGGAATGCAAATTTTAGGTATGAGCAGCTGTACCTGGAGTACTTGGATATAGAGGCTTTTGGTTCAAGTTTATCATTCACATGATTGTGGATGATATCTCAGCCTTTACAGGTTAAAGTTTGGAGTATGTCCTAGCTGGTTTAAACCTGCTCCCTAAGACATTCGTGGTGCTGAAAATCTTGGGCTGTGGTGCCTTTCCTTGGCATTACATAATTCGCTGATATGCACACCATAATGAGTTGGCTGGTGTGTTTCATGCTTTGCATCTTTTGAATATATTAGCGCCCGAATCAGCTTGTACTAGCGAAGAATGGTAGTTCTCTTAGTGCATCAACTTCCAGTTTGCATATGAGCGCCTGAAATTGCATTGTAACATGTTCACTTTGCTATACAATATATTTGACATGAATCAGTTATGGCAGCAGAAACTTTCTTCTAATGGAAATTGTATAATCATTTCCTACTAGCATGAGGTGTTCTTAAACAACATACTCCTAAGACAATTTCAAATGCTGCTTCCCAACGATCTATCGTCTAAGAATTTTTTTCCAAGAAATGGGTGGAGGTCTAGGACTGCCTCTCAAGATGATGCTCCCAGGGGAAGAACCAAAAATTTTGAAGTCAGGGCCTTGACACATTTTGTCTTGTGTTGTTGGGGGGACTTGTGAAATTTGTTCCCTTCAGGGGTTGGCCTGGAAGGCGGAATTGGAAAGATGGCTCCCAGCCTTCCCATGCTACTAAGTGCTTGGCAAATGGCAAGTAAGGGACTCGTGTAAAGTAGTTCCTAGCTAAATCATCAAGCTCACCTGTAATGACATTGCTCTGGATTACACCACTTAGCTCAGCACGAATGAGAAAATCTTTCCAAGAGAACCATGATTTCTTGGTCGACAAAGAACAATCTGTTCTGGTTTGGAGTTCAGGCATGTTGTGGACAGTAGACTGCACTAGTAATACGTTAAACTTACTGGGGGAGAGGGGGAGGGTTTCCACCCGATCTTTATTGAGTTATTCTCTAGTAATATGTCAAACTGGTGCAATATTTTCAATATGTCAGCTTTTAAGTGTTGTGTGAATTTGGGAGATGTCAAACTGGTGCAATCTTTTCTGCTCTTGAAAAGCTATTAACTTGAAGGGCTGTATGGAATTTATGATACGCGTATGTACTGCATTTATACAATGTCATCAACCTAAGTTATGCTTACAAAGCATGCTCCTAGGTGCATAACACCACGCTTAAGACTTCGGTTTTGTACGTATTGTTATGCTCTGCTGGTTCTCATGAAGGCATTTGATGAAGCTGTCACTGAGCTGGATACTTTGGGTGAAGAGACCTACAAAGACAGCACACTGATTATGCAACTCTTGAGGGACAACCTTACTCTTTGGACATCAGACTCACAGGTAAGTAACAATTGTCAGATTGTACCCCTCATTCTGTTAGGATCACAGACAAAAAATTTTGTCTTCTAATTTTTGCATATGTATATGCATGCGGAAATAGAAGAGTGAAAAGGAAAAGGCTCACATAACAAAATTTTTAACAAGAAAAAAAGAGGGGAAAAAAGAACACTTGACCATGAAGTTCATATTTCAGATGCTTGCGCTTGAGCCCATAAAATCTTGATATCTGATTGACATCCTTGTAGCTGTGTACGCTGAAAATGTTAAATTCGGTGTGCTAAATCCAATGAGAAGGTGACTGGTTTTTTTAAAAGATTAAAAAATATTGGTGAGAAGGCTGAGTATTCTTTACTACCATGATGCCAAAGTTGCCCTAAGCACAGGCTTATATCTATAAGAGCACTGAGACCAGAGAATGGCCCTCTGCTTAGTTCAAACTCTATTTGTACATCAGTATACTTGTTCAATTTGTTGCTACGCCAGAGCAAAAAAGAAAACTCACCTTTTCTTGATCTTAACAATCTGTATAACTTCATCCACATTCCTTTGCTTCGACCAGTTACAGTTGCTTGTGCATAAAAATGCATATTTATGTGTCTACGGTCTACCTGCTGTTTAGCTACGATTTTTCTCTCTCTGATCCTTGATAACGTGCTTCCTCTGCATCTCCACAATGTCTGGAAATTGGAATTGCAGGACCAGATGGAGGAGGCATAAAGGGAGTAACTGATCGGCAATCCATCTCTTCCAAGGAGGTGCGCTTGAAATCAATTCCAAATGTGTAAATTTGTGAAAATATTTTAACTGAACATAATGTAATATCCACGAATCCTGTTCCTGTGCAATCCTATCTCAAAACTGAAGCTGCAAAGATGAACCAGACTTGTATCTGCACTCCAGCAGGTAGTCCAAAACTGCATGACCATTGTACTACTACCATCTCTCCTCTAGCTAATCTTCTGGTAAAACCACAATATTCGTGACGCGATTATTTCTTGAGTTTTTTGTAATTGTTTCTCCTTTTTACCCTCTTCTCCTATCATTATAATCCATGATTACACTGCTGCTACATGAGAAGTTTGTGTATGGTCCCCTATTATTGTTGTTTGTTATGACAGCAGCCTGGAGAAAAAGCCGTGCATATTTTTTGTGTAGTATTCTTGAGCATGAGTGCCTTCGCTGATCTATCCAAAACTGCATATTCCCTTGTTATTGTTGAATGCGCACCAACGTCTTCCCCCCCCCCCCCCCTTTCTGGGAAGAAGGGGTTTCATTGAAGATCGTATAAATTACACAATGTGATAATTCTTTTTGATTAACCTAAAAGACTGCAATTAGCAACATCTGAAGTAGTATACAGGTTAGCAGAAATGTTGAAACGCGGCAACTTGGTTACAAAACCAACAATTTTGGGGAAATTTCCCCATCTTTTCATTAACCAACCTTGGACTATTATCAGACAACTATTCTCTAATAAGCATGGTTTTCTTCCAGAATTCCCTTCTTTATCACAATGAGCTGACATCCTTAGATTTTTCGCTAATATTCTTTACATTTCTATACTATAAAAGTCTTTTTTTTGGGGGGGGGGAGGATGAATGAGGACCTAAAGCCGATGTAGGTATATTCGTATCCCAGTCGGATAAATCTTCTGAAAACTTTACCAGTTGAGCAAACTAATGCTTACATACACAAGTCAAACTTAAGTACTATCTCATTTTGAATTTTGCAGTAGGTTGTTAGGAAAATTCATGTACTGCTGCATATGGTTTATTACTTTATTGATTGCTAGTGCTAATTAGACTAATCGGGACAAGAGCAATCATATTAGAATTTTGACTTACAAGCACAATACTACATTACAAGTGACAGCCGTTAATTAATCATATTTCCACTATTGCAAAAACAAAATATTGTGATTAAATGTTATTTATCATTTAACATTGTAGCTAGTTATAGTCCTTATTCTTCTAATTTTTTATTTTTTAAGTTTCAAATTTAAGTATGTCAATAGTAGAGTTTTTCAAATTTTAATATGGGTTACAATTGTTCAACTAGAGATAGCCGTGGGGGCAGGCAATGCCCATCCCCATCAGGGCCCTGTCCTGCATTGGAGAAGAATCCCCTTCACCAATGGGGTTGGAGACAGGTATGACACAGAGACTCAATCCCTGAGCGGGAATGGGGCAGAACGGGGGAAAAAATTTTTCCCGTCCCCATCCCCGCTTCCCCACGTACGGAAAGATCCCCGTGTCTATCCCCGTTTCCCTGTCCTCGGTTGGGGAAAAACCTCATCCCATCATCGTTTATCAATAAATTTACATATGACCCTTTAATCTGTAAAAATAAAATGGATATATAGGTAAATTTAGTTGAAAAAAACCCTATTATAAATACAAAAAGGCCATCATTTCCTTCTACCAATCAGTCACTCAGTCCTCTTTCTCTGTTTTTTTTTTTTTTTTTCCTCCCCTCATTGCTTCCTTTAATCCTCTCAGCCCACTGGAGTGCTCCCTCTCTTAATCTCCTAGCCTAAAATTCGAAACTCCTCAATCGGATCTAGGCATTTAGGTCTTGACCCTTTGTATGCATTTACAAGCCTTTAAATTTTTGTATTATTGATGTTTGTTCCTTAGTCTGCATTTGAAATTATTGGTATATGCTTCAGTTTGTTGACTTTTTTAGAATTCAACTGATTAATTAACTTCCAGCACTAGTGGGATTCAGTTAATTAATTAACTTGTAATATGGCTGTCATAAAGGAGGAGGAAAAAATGGTCGACGAAAATTCCCATTGGAAATTGGATCCCCGCTGGGAACCGAAACGAGGGAGAACTTTTTCTCCGCAACAGAGAACGGGCAAAGATAGGGAGTGGGGATCTAAGCACGGACGTGGATGGGAGTATACCCTTGTCCCCCACCCGTCCTGTTTCCATCCCTATGTTCAACTTAAAAATACATGCATGTCCTCTTATAACATCCTTTGCAATTGAAGATAAGGAATTCCTACTTTTAAGGATAAGGAATTCCTACTTTTCTATGTACTTTGAAACTAGAGGCCAGTATAGCTTAACTAGTATCACATTAATATTTGCATTGCTTGCTTAAAAAACCAACATTTTTATTCAACTGATATTAATGTGGATTGTCATATATGGCATGCATTATATGTGGGAAGCCTAGCTATAAGTAGAGATATATAAGATATTATCTACATGCCTAACCCCCCCCCCCCAAAAAAAAAAAAAAAAAAAAAAAACTTTACATGCTATGCTAAAAATTCATCCTGATGCTAGAACTAAAATAGCCGTAGCATAATTATAAGATAACAAATTTTTGGTGATTTAGGACCATCGACAAATGGAGAGAAACTACTAACTCTAATTAGAGGGCATTCAAGGTGATTATAGAGTGCAATCTCCTTAATTATTTCTTAATTAGCTTTCTCAGCGCTTATTAAGGTATGACTTAAGTGGTTATTTGACTAATCTTCTGTCTCGTTTTGCATAAGGGGAGAGAGAGAGAGAGAGAGATTGTGGAGGGGAGTGCAGTGGAGGTGCACTCGCATCGATCTTGCAATACCAAAGAGAATAATAAGGACCCTGTCTCTGTCTTTCTCAATTTTCTCGGTTTCTCCTCCTACTATTACTTGGAAAATGCTCACCCAAATTTTTTTTTAAAAAAGATATCATATATGTGGTCGACTTAAGTATATTTAGATCATATAAAGATCAAACATAAACTAATTAAGTCTTGTTGCTATTACTGTTGTAACTACAACAAACTTTTAATCTCAATTCCGTTTTTATATAATTTGAAAAAATTTATATGTTGGCAACCATACCTCTACGAGCATTTGTACGAGCATTATTGTCATTGTTGATTTAAGTAAATTACCTTCTTACTTTTAAATTTTGCCCAACGCTCATCTGTATAGGTGAAAATTCACAGAGTCACGAGTGGAATAGCTGATTTTTTGGGCGTCAATTACATTATTAGAACGCTGAGAAAATGTTAGGGTTGTTTTGAGTTGAAGAGACTTGGAGTTTGTGATGCTAATGCTCTTGAAAAATGGAGAAGCAATGCATATGGATATGGCATGAGTCTTCAAACTGTACTTGTTAGATAATGATATTTATCTCAAATATATTCAAATGGTCTTTCACCAAAGCAAGCATAGCATATTAAGTAGCGTTGCATGTTTCATTTTGTTGGGTTTTATGGCCCAAAATTCGAGTACCGGCACGGTGTGACGACGCTGCGCGAACACGGACGTGCCACAACGAAGGAGCACCAAGGCGAGAGGGGCAGAAAATTGGCACGGGGGTGTCGTGCCACGTGGCTTTTCGCCGCTTCTTTCGGATGGCGGTTAGGGTTTCTGTCTTCGAGGGGGATTCCTCCTGGCGGCTAGGGTTCTACTTTAAAGGGAAAACCCCTACTGTTTAGACCCTATATAAAGGGGGTCAAGCCTAGGATCTAAATAACTCCATATCTCCAGTACTCATACATACATTGAGAGGTAGAAGTACTTTGTGAGAGATTACAATAGAGAGGTTGTAATTCTGCTCTTAGATCAAATCACTGTGGTGATTGTGATCGTGTTGTATTCTTCCTGCTCATAGTGAATTATTCTGGTGCTGTCGCCGTCCGTGGTTTTTTCCCGATTTGGGTTTTCCACGTTAAATCTCTTGTCTTCTTATTTCTGTTTTCTGTTATTCACTTGATTTCTGAATCTCTAACTCATCCTATCGCTTCCGCTATTATTGTTGCTCTAATATTAATCCTAACACATTTTGATTTTCCGAACAACAATTTCATATACTTTGCTTTAATTTTAATCTGAATATATAACCTGTAACTTAATTTAACAAGAAATATAATATATGAGATTTAGTTATGGGGAAACTTGCATTGTCTTATGCATACAAACAATAAGATAAGACTTAATTCTCAATTATTATGGATTAAATTTTATTTTTGCATCGTTGATCAGTTTCCCCTCTTTTTTAAGATAAGAATCTTTTTCTATGATTTTTTTTTTTTTTTTGGTGTATATTACAGGACAATTTATATGACACAATATCAAAAATTAATGTGTCAAGCTTTCCACTAAATCAATTGCAAAAAATTGTGCCCCATACATAGTTGCAAACCAACGCATTTCAAAATTAGTTGATCAATCATCCATTCAAATTTCAACTTCTATCACTACAGTTAGTTACGTTAACAGTAATTTAATTGCAATATTAAAATTTATATATCAAAACCGTCTTTGCTTAACGAGCAGATTGAACTAAGCATATAGAGATAAGTATCTTATAAGTAATAACTATCAATTGATAAATTTACTTTAACAAATGAAATACCAATTTTTTCTCTTTAAGTAAGTTTTTACCGGATTTAGAATCCACTGCTCTAAAATCTCTGAATTTTTCTCTCGATTATCATTAATAGTAATTTAGTTTATAGGCCATAGAAAAAGCTCTTGTACAAAGCTTATGTGATACCTTATGTCGTCTATCACAGAAGAAGTCATCTAAATTGGTGTTTGTCCTTTGTATGTGGAAGATAATATTCTGGCTTTCTGCACATAATTTATTAGTGTGACAGTCACAATATATATAGTCCATAACTAACTTCAGAGCTCAGTATTTTAAAATAAATATTTCTCCAAATCACTTAAATATTAAGTCTATTAAATAATGAAAGAGCATCTGATTTATTATATTTATATATTTTTTAATTGTTTAAGTACTTATAAGTACACACCAATTAAGTAAGTTAATTATATTATCAATCTGATTTGGAAGACCTTTCTAAATTTTGTTTTTGGTATATGCGTGATTTGGGATGATGGATTCATCCAATAATTAATGCATTTCTCAATTTTTCTTCTGGGTGTAAATTTCTCAAAATTGGTGTGAAAGTGAGCAGTGCAGTTAGGTAAATGGCCATTTTTATGGAAATAATGCATGTACGTAGAATAATGTAATCTATGTTTAATGCATTGCATGCAAAATTTTTCGATTCATATCTTTTTAGAATCTTTTTTAATTTTAAGTCAAGAACGTACGTAATTGATTCTAGATTAAAAATTACATGTCAATTGACCAATGTACATCGAATTTAAGCAAGATATATAAATGTATATATATAATACATCGATCTAGGAGTATGTGCTCACACTTGTCATGTATATATATTTTCCCAGCGTGTATTTATTATATAAATAATTTTTAATATGTGGGCTGACGTGGCTTGTACGATCGATTGAATATATACTCCTAAGAGTATGAGATAAACTTTGATAAATTACTAGTTTTAAAATTCTTTAAGAACTATTATGACGTAGTTATCTGTTGATAGTAATTTTCGATTCGTGTTTTATGCAACATATGCTAAATTCTTTTTTGTTTTCATAATTATATCTCACTTATCCTACATCTGATTTGTTACCTATTTTTATTTGAAAATTATTTAACCAAAGGAGAGAGAAAGGGGAGAGGGAGAGAGAGAGAGAAGATAGAATTTACGTAATCACTCCTTACTTCGCACACGATTGGAATTTTCATCACTAGTGGCTTCGTGCGTGCCTGCACTCCACATTTACTGTCGTTTTTTGTTTTTGTTTTTGTTTTTATTTATTTTTTCCCTTTATTTTATCATTTAAGTTTTAACCCTCTTGTTTAAAAAAATACAAAATAAAAAAAAGTAAAAGTAAAAAAGAAAGAAAGAAGCATAATCCGATGAATAACTGCATGATTCAACTACGGTTTGACATCTTGCATCCATCCTTAGTCTTCGTTCATTCTAGAGTAATCATCTTTTCTTTTTTTTTGGGGGGACATTTTAACTCTTTAACTTTTTTTTTTGGGTTTCATTTGCTGACAAGAAAAAGAAACTCTTTATTGTATTGAGATTGTTTCAAAAAAATTTCTATTTTAATTATTATTATGATATACCTGTTCATCGAATGCGCATTATGTTGATATGCAAATCTGATAAAAAAAGGTTGAAATTTTATAGTTCACATTGAATCAAACTTTCTAAAAAATGATAGGATCTTTACTTGTTGACAATGAAATTGGTCTAAATATATAGAATTGTGAATATTTTTAGATCATAAACCCTTTAAAAATTAGAATATGTAACAACTAATGCATTACCTAAATGCTAGTGTACACTCTATATTAATGTCAAGCAAGGATCAATATTGATCTTGGATTTGGCTTTGCCTTGACACTTGTAAAATCTTGGTATGAATGCAAATTAAACCTTTTTGTTTTCTATTTCCAAAAAAACACACATTATCTTCTTTTAGAAATATTTTCATTACCTACTGTTTTATTTTTGGTCCATATCTTAGGACGTTCAATTATAAAAAATTTGCTAATATATACATAGATATAGAACCATAGATATCATTAGGTACTGACTCAACATGTAATATTTATCGATCTGTAAATTTTACAAACACTTTTTACCTATTTATATGATCTTTTTTACTCAATGAAAAGTTACAAGTATTTAGTTGAATATACATAGCATCTTGATTCATTTCTAGTTTGAATTTTTTGTCATATTCCAAATTTCAATTTGGAGCGATCAATATTGAGAAATCATTTTCTAACCTTAACTCTATGAAACCATTAAATTTTAAAAAAAAAAAATCGATGAGGGCTTAGGGTTGCCAAAATTCCATCCACTTCATTATTGAATTGGCCTGATTTAGAAACCGAATCTAGTCACAAAATTTTCATCCGAATTTAAAATTTAGACCATTAATTCATGTCTGAATTGAAATTTTGGTCATTTCAATGTAAAAATTGGATTCAGGTTGTCCAAGTTTTGTAAACCAATTTAGGATCGGACGTTTGGACAGATTCAGACAATCAAGTCAGACATAATTTTGACCCACAATCCCTAGAAGTCTTTATCACAAATCCGCACAATCAGGTCAAGACATAAAAAAATGGCTTTGATCATGAGTATAATTTCAGAATGTCCAAAAATTTCGTATCACAAATAATCAAATATGCGCATTCGGCCAACGGAATCCGACTATCAGTCACCTAAATTCGAGTTTAGATTTAAGCAGAATATGCGAATCCATAATCAGAACAGAATTCGAATACTAAGTTTTATATCGATGTCCAGTTTATCAGAATTTGGATTGACACAAATCTTAATTTTTGCCAACCCTACAAGGAATAAATGAATCAAATCAAAAAATAAAAATTGTGATATTAGTTTGTGTCTCCGGTTTTATTGTGGCCTGCCCCGTCCCTCCTCCCTGTTCTCTTTTTCCTAATTGTTCGTTGTTTCTTGCTGTATCCAAAGAATCCACAGGCCACAGCTTTCTCTCCCCCCATCTCTCGTCTACCCTAATAAGCCCAGATATGTTATTTCCTACACAATAAAGCTTCTCCCTTTCTCTCCCTTCTCTGCACTCCACTCTCCCTCACTCTCTCACTTTCACACCCTCTTTCTTCACCCACCTTTCTATCTGCCCTCTTTGAAGATGCTCTACTCGATTAACTGTCATCTTTAGGAAATCACAAGCCGCCATTGATGCCATCTGATGATATACAATCTCAAAAAACTTAAATAAGATTAAAAACTCTATCTGGGTTGTTGAGAAGTGTTTGAGGTTTTTCATATGGCCGACATTTTCGACCCTGAACCCTCAACACTTCTTTGTGAAGAAAGCAACGATTTATGTTTTGATGATCTGGGTAACGATGGTGGGGTCATCGATGATGATGTTGATGATCTTGATGGTGCCCAGAAAGTTTACGATCAGTACTTTTCTGGAAGTCGATCAGAGCCGTTGATTCATCTTCTAGCCCAGAGTGATGAAGCTGTTGCTTCTATGGTGGAGAGAGAAAGCGAGTACTTGCCCAAAGATGACTATCTCAGTAGGTTTCGGTGTGGTGAGCTGGATTTGGGTGCTCGGAAAGAGGCCTTTGATTGGATTTGGAAGGTGGGTTTTTGATTGATTGTGATTTTTTCCCAACTGGGTATTCTGGGTTATGATTATGATATTTCCTTGTTTTTCAGTTTTGGATTGATGGGACTGTATTGATCTTAATCTTTTATGATTAATTTGTGATAAAACTGCAAACTATGGTCGTATTGGTTTTGATTTCAATACGATTTCTGGGTTTGTCAATAGAAAATCATCTTATTTGCCCTGCGTTTTTCGTGGTATATACAGGCTCATTCCTATTATAGCTTTGGACCGATAACATTCTGCCTGACTGTAAACTATTTGGATCGATTCTTATCAATCAGAGAACTTCCTGTGAGTTCATTTACCCCTCAAAAAAAAAAAAAAAAAAAAAAAGAGTTGATTGCTTATTTCACTTTGTTTGTTCTGCTGAGTTTCTATTGAGGTTTTCCTTCGTCTGTGAAAAAACTGTCATACAGAGAGACAGGGCCTGGGCTCTGCAATTACTTGCTGTGGCCTGTTTATCAATTGCAGCCAAAATAGAAGAGACCAATGTGCCTCAGTCAATAGACTTGCAGGTCAGTGATAAGCTACATTGGTCACTTTTTTGTTTGGTGTGAATGATTCTGATAAGATACATTGATCATTAGCAATGGAATTTGAGGATTATTAAGGTAGAAATCATGAATTTTGAGAGGTGCCGTTTTTGATATTGAGGCAGGTGGGAGATCCCAAATTTGTGTTTGAAGCCAAAACCATACAAAGGATGGAGCTTCTTGTGTTGGACACCTTAAACTGGAAAATGAATGCTGTCACGCCTTGTTCCTTCTTGGAACACATCCTCAAGAAATTGACTGATGCTCATCATGACAATTCTCATTCCTCCTCTACAACCACCACCACCCTTACCACCACCAAAGTTGTGAATAGATCAATGCAGCTCATCTTATCCACAATTAGAGGTACCTACTACTACTAATACATTGTTCTTTTTCTTAATTTTTTTTCCCTGGGGAATTTGGTGGGGTGTTCTGTTTCAAAGATATGTACTGTTGTATGAATCCAATAAATGACCCCCCAAAAGGGTGTTTTGATGGTTGTGGTTAATAAATGTAGGTATTGACTTCTTGGAATTCAAGCCATCTGAACTTGCAGTAGCAATAGCCATTTCTGTTTCAGCTGAAATTCAAGCTGTGGACATTGACAGGGCCATTTCTTATTTCACTCATTTGGAAAAGGTAATGAAAAGCCAAGTGCCAAAAATGCTTGCTTTAATTGGGATCTTAAGCAAATTGGGGGGGGGGGGGGATGCTTAACCCTTTGCTAAATGTGGGGTGATTTCAATGTTAAATCAAAATTACAATTTTGCAGGATAGGGTTTTGAAGTGTGCAGAAATGGTTAAGGACATGCCACTGCTTAGCAGAAGTGCTAATGTTGGGAGCAGTTTATTAGGATCAGGGCAAGGAGTGGCAGAGAGCCCAATTGGGGTTTTGGATGCGGCTTGCTTTAGCTATAAATCTGATGAATTAACAACGACGACTATGACAACAACTGTAATTGAGGGGTCGAGTGCTAATTCTTGTTCACATATTGATACCATTACCAGCCCCACAACTAGTAGTGGCAGCTCTGAAGCTAAAAGGCAGAAATTAGAAACATCATCATCAAGAGCATCCGGGTTCGACATCTAGATCACATTAGATAAGAAAGAAATAGAGACAAGGGATTTGCATTTTATGACCAATTCTTTTTGTGCATCATCATCAATTTTGGTTAATTGGGAGCTTTGATATGGTCCTCCATTGTGGCCCTCCCAAAAAACAAGAACTTCTACAGACAAAAAATGAGGGAGATTGTAACGAATGACTGAGGATTTGAACAGAGTTAATCAACAAGGATCATGCAAGAAGTATGATGATATGAGGCTGTTAAATAATTACACCAACATCAGCAGCAACAAATCCATCCCAGCCAGCTGTTTTGAAGGAGTAGGAGGAGGAGGAGGAGGAAGAAGAAGAAGAAGAGGGGGTGGATGATCATTCCATTTGCCCAAGCAGATTTTTACTTGTGTTGGGATTTGTCCTTTTTTTGTGGGTTATATTGTTGTAGAGTCCTCTGCAGTTGTGAAGGAGATGAACAGCAAGGCAAAAAGGGAGAAATGAAAATTCTTTTTTTCTTTTCAATTGTAGTTCAGAGAAATGATGGGCTATTCATTCATCATAGCGATAATAGCATTTGTGATATGTCAATCTCTGTCTTCCTGAAAATTGGAAACAGGACAAAAGGCAATGAATCACAAGAGCAATGGCGTCCTGTTTGGTGTTATTGAAACTTGGGATGTAATGCACTCCACATTTGACTCTTAACCAATGGTCTAGCATCTCGTTAGCAATGTGAACAAGTCCGAATAACAATTGGCATTGTTGGTCTTGGAAAATACTAATATGCCACAGTGAATTTCGGAAGAACCAAGGTTGAAAGCCTAAGCATGTAACTTTATATAACCGAAATTTAAGGAGATAGGTTTTCCTTTTTGGTCAAACTTGATTAAGTTTTGGTAAGAAACATTAATGTCATGCTGTATCTTTTTCATTAATCGAAGTTTGAAAGACGGATATATCATGTGAACCGTGCCAATTATGAACCTTTAATAACAGACCAACTGTTGCGCATATTGTTTACGTTGTGTTAACTTTGTTTCAATAAAACAAAATACTAGCATAAGGATTCTACTTCGCAGGTAAATGAACATTGCACAAATAAAACAATATCAATGGGCCAAGTCTAAAACTGAATTGATTCTTTGCAATTCACAGCTTCGGTTAATTGGAGTTGAATTTCAATGATTGGGCATATATTACTGATCCAATGTTTGTGGAATTTGTGTGCTTAAGCAAGTTTTAGCCCATATTTCGCGGGTTTAATTTTCTCCAAATTTGAAATTAGATTTTCTATAGGTAAGTTTTAGCGTGCAAATCACAGAGGGAGAAAAGAGTTTTACAGAGAGAAATCAACAACCAAAAATTTATACAAATCTTAAGACTATTTTCCCGACATATTTAAGATTCACCAACTACATAAATTAAACGATCTGAACCTCCTTATTTATTAGCTCTAATTTAAATCCAAGGCACCCGTCTCCCGTATAGAAAAAAAGGGTGCTCTGACCACTAGACGAGTCATATGAACACATTATGCTCACATATATATTACCTTATGATGTAATGATATTTTGAAAATGGGACTAGCTAGGAAGGTTTCACCCAAAGGACAGGAGATAAAAGAGCCTCATTCATGACTGTCAAATGGCAACTGGCAATACCCAACATCGAACTTTTCTCAGTCTCTCTTCCCTACGCCGGGGTCGAATGTCGACTACTCCACCTATATTTTCATCTACATCAACTGACTTTACCCTAGTTTTTTGTGATTAGGGTTAGAAAATGATAGAGATAAGTCAGTTTACACTTGAATTTTTCTAGATTTTGCTTAAACAAAATTTATATTGAATGGTGGTGACATCGTCAAGGCCTAAGAGGTGACACTACCACATATTTGTTTCAACTCTTGATTAGTAGTTTGGATGCTTCGTGATAAATTTTATGAGATGATCTAAGTAAATCTTATTGTTGTAAGAATAAGTTAGGGGGATTGAATTTGTTGAACATATTATACTATCTTTGGTTAATTCATATATAATATTTGTAAGTTACTATATGGATGGGGCATGTTCTTTTCATTGGCAAATCCTCCTTCACCAATTTCAATCAATTTTTACCAATTTTTACCAATTCTAACAAAAAAATTTAATCTTTTTAAACTTTAACCAATTTCAACCAATTTTTACCAGTTTCTATCAACTCGTACCAATTTCTTTCAAAATTTTTTACAAAGAAATTTCCACGAATTTACATTTCTTACCAACATTATCCAACTTCTAGTAACTTCTACCAACCTCTTCCACTCTTTCCCAACCTTAACTAATTCTTACCCATCATTTCGAAAAAAATACCAACATGTAACGATATTTATCAACTTCTATCAATCTTTACCAACTTCACTTATTTCTTACTAACATATTTCAATTTCCACCAATGAAAAAAAAAAAGGCCAGCAGATAGAAACTCAACTTTAAGAAAATAGAGTTGTACATTTATATTTCATTCTCTTAAATATAACATCCTTTTCAAATTATGTAACCTTTTATGTTCAACAATAAAGATTTCAGAGAGAAAAAAAACAAAAAGATGAAATATTAGTTTAATAGATAAAATTTTTATTACAAAATTCTAGAAAGGAAGTCTCCTCTATTTTAATCTTTGCTCGCTTATTTAAAAATTTAAATATATATATATATATATATCCCTGTCTTGATTCCTAAAGATTAGCCTTTTTTTGGTTGAAATTTTAGATGAAAATCGATACACATATATAAAATTGCTAAATAAATATCCATACAAATTAAATTAGTTAGTACTTGTGAAATTCAAGAAGATTTAGAAACAAGCATTGTTAAACAAAATTTCTTAATCAGGCAAACTACTGACAAGAATCCTCCCCCCCCCCCCCCCCTCAGAGCTTCCTCTTTTGAAATGCAAGTGATTTGAGCAGTTGAGCTCTAATTTAACAACAACCAATAACAATAATTTTCAGTGTGGATCCTATTTTTACAGAACCTTCAGGTCTGAGAAGATGCAGATGTATGCACTCTTACCTCAATGCATATGACTGCTTAAAAAGATACTGTTTTTCATCGACCCACATAAAAAGTTTTACAAAGATATTTAAAAGTTGAAAAATAACTGAAATTTGGTAAACGCAAGACCTTTTGCTTGCAAGAACACAAATTAACATGAACAAGAAAAGGGGTAAAAGTTAAACAAGCGGCGATGTGAGCTCTAATTCAACGTATGACATTATAGATGGATAATCAACGATAATAACATATAGTTTAAGGAAAAAAAAAAAGAAATAAAAAAGGTGGAGCCATTGATGGAGCTGGGACCCAGGGAAAGTTTGAAATTTGACCGGACGGTCAACATATGGGCTTTGCAGTGGAAAGGCTTTTTTTGCTGAGTACCGAAAGGCAGAGGGCAGGCGCAGTGGGCATGTTAGTTTGCATTCAACCAGCCTTCCCCATTGGGAACCTGCAGGCTCAGCTCCCCCACTTTGCATTTATTCGTAAAATTTTATTTGAATATGGAACGATCAGTTAGTTTAATTGGTAAAATTTTAAAAGTTAATAGTAGAAATCTGAATTATTTGACCTAATGTAACTTTTACATTATAATAATAATAACAATAACTTTCAATATGAATTCATCTTATGCGAAATCTAATTAGATCTAGATGTAGACGATCTTCTTTTGACTCAGATTCGATTCCCTTCTCATTTAATATATTATATTGTATTACTCTATGTGATTTATTCAAACCCCTCACCCCTAACCCCCCAAAAAAAAACTTAAAACTTTAAAAAATACATATAGGCCAAGTTAACTCAAAATACATATAGTCTGAGGCAACTCGATGGCTAAGGGGTACACCCCTCATCCTAAGAAGGAAAGTATAGTTTTTTTTTTTTTTAAATAAGAAGATTATTGTATAGTTCTCTCTAAACAAAATAGGTTTGTTGAATAATTAGGTTGAACATAGCCCCTATTTGATAAACAGTTGTTAACTATTAGCTTTTGTATTAACTGTTAGCTGTTTGAATTAACTGTTTATATTAGTTGTTTGAATTAGCTATCTTCAGAAAAAGTGTTTGATAAAAATTAGTTGTTTCTAAAAAATATGTTGGTAAAATTTCATTTATACCCTTATTTATGAATTAGTTTTTAATGAGATGTGTGTAATTTTTTTAAACTTATAGACAATTATGTCATTTCCACAAAAAACTCTTCTTAAAAGGCTAATGGGAATAACTTTTTCAAAAAGAGTTTTTTAGAGCCAAACAGCTATTGCAACCAACTCTTTACCAAACACCCTTTAACTGTTTCACTTGGTCAAAACAACCAAAATCCTCCCAAATAGCTATTTTTTTCCAAACAGCTGTTGTTACCAAACACCCCCATAGTTTAATTAAAAAAACATATATTTTTTCTGTATGGAAAATATCACATAAAATTTTGTTTGTGTTGAGATATTTCTTTAGCTATGTGTATACAGCAAGAATAATAGCAATTCTCAGTGTAGATCCTGTTTTTTCAAAATTCTACATAATTACTTTAAAAATATTACTAATACAAAAAGATGAAGGCAAATAAATCGACTTTATATTTCCATATAAGATGGAGAATAGATTCAAGTGGCCCTGTTTGGCAAATAACTTTTTGAAGAACTTTTTGGCCAAAAAGAGCTTTTTTGACCAAAATTAGCTTTTTGACCAAGTG
The DNA here is from genome assembly GCA_029747015.1 of Carnegiea gigantea. Lineage (NCBI taxonomy): Eukaryota > Viridiplantae > Streptophyta > Magnoliopsida > Caryophyllales > Cactaceae > Carnegiea > Carnegiea gigantea. The sequence goes on from JAKOGI010001625.1 coordinate 38,335, forward strand.
AAAAAGCTAATTTGGGTGTTTGGTAAAAGAGCTTTTTGGGTCCAAAAACCTAATTTGAAAAGCTAATTCCATTAGCTTTTTGGAAGAGTTTTTTGAAGAATTAGCTTTTTGTCTCACAACTTTATCAGAAACAGCTAATTTTATCAAATAGTTTTTCAACAAACAGCTAATTCAAACAGCTAATACAAACAGCTAACTAAAACAGTTAACAGCTAACAACTAATACAAACAGCTAATAGCTGTTTGTCAAATAGGGTCATTATCTTTTATTTTGAGTACATATATGGTAATTATTGACCAACATGGTTGCACAATTTTTAGTTGTTCTTTGTTTAGTACATTAGTTGTAATGACTCTATGTTCAGTAAATAACTATCAATACACTCCAATTATAATTTATCAATTAGCTAGGTGAAAGCCACATGTGTCCATATATATATATATATATATATATATATATATATATATATATATATATACACTATCATAAGTTTTTTCTGTAATTAGTTAATTATAGCATTCGAAATATACATATTTCTATCTAATTCAAAGAAAAACCAAATTGAATTTTATACGCATTGTTTTTTTTGGGGGGGGGGGGAGCCATATATAGAGAGAAGTTGGATAAGAAGGTGGTGCCCAGTGGCATGCAGGTGATCACGAAATGGACGTGAACACTGAATAGAATAGAGGGCTTGCATGGAGACGGGCTTGTTACTGTGTAGTGTAGTCTACACTGTTCCCAGTTGACCTTGGCTTTCAGCTCAGAGGACAAGGGAGAGAGAAGGGCAGAGATGTAGCCATGTAGGTCATGATGATTGATGAAGGTGGGGCTGCTCATCTGAAGCTGGTCCATGCCTGACCGGATTATTGCCCATGCTTTGGCCTAGCTATGGCGAAAACTATTTATTATCTAGACTAGATATAAAACTCATCAATATATGATCTACTAAGTGTGTTATTTATTTTTTTAAAAGAAAAAAGCCTTCGGGAAAAGGTGTTTTCTCATTATAATGAGCAGTTATTATAGACATCAACACCAATTAATGAGCACTCATTAACACCATTCAATAAGATCAACACCTGCAAGCACTTAGATATATTTTGTCGATGTAATTTCCTGATATTCGGCACTCGATAATGATCAGTATTCATCAACATACAATATCTATCTACATTAATTAGTATCTATCAACCCGTATTAGTTTGAAAAAATTGTTCTTAAACTAATTTCCTTGCTATCATCCAAACCCAAGCCTAAAATTTTCAGATTGAAAAATAATGATGAAGAAAAATAAAGAATTAAAAATATCACTACAGTCTTGTTTTTACATTTTTATTTTCTAAGAAGTGGTAAGTAAAATTGTTTTTAAGTTCAATCCTTATTTCAAAATAGCATATTCTACTAGGCCAATCATCTGAGGTAGGCACGGGAAGGAGGCGAAAGATAGGCCCAGTAGACTATCCTATGCACGAATAAACTCGACTAAAAATTTAAGATGACAGTCAAAAGTCCGAAGACAAGTTTTATACTTTAATAGCTTTGATATGATGAACCAAAACCATTTGTAACTGAACGTTGCATTTCATCTTAGCATGATGCTAAATATTGTTAGATTTTTGGTGAGCAAATATGACCAGATATATATATATATATATATATATATATATATATATAAGTAAATGTAAATAAAGTCGTTAGCTCATCTCACCTAGGACTAATAGTTTAATGATAATTAAAGACTAGGCCAACAGTCCTCGAGAAATCCACAAAATCACATTCTGTTAGCAAGGCCACATTTACTGCCCTATACAGAGAGCCAGAAATGTACTGAAGAGATGAACAAATTGAAGCAAGTAATGTAAAATAAAAAATAAACAAAACAACAAATTAGTAGTGGTTATTAATTACCTGCCCTTGAGACTGTTTGACTAGGCACAGAAACAGCTAAGCATGGTCAAAATTGGAATATTTATCCAAGTGAGCGCCTCTGTAAATAAAATTGTTACTGCTGTTCGAGATCCCATGAAGAACATTATACACACATGCATACTTATATGCAAATAACTTATTTTAATACCCCAGGGGGGAAAAAAAAAAAAAGAACTTGTTGTATATAGTGGATGAGACAAATTATCACAAACATATGGCCATTCAAGATTTCAAGGAATTGCCTCTGATCAAGATAACATGATCCCACTATTATTATTATTATTATTATTATTATTATTATTATTATCATCTAAATTTTCATTTATAGATTCAATCAATAGTTAGAAAATCATCTCAGTTACAAAATTAAACTGATATTTGGAGATATAAGAGATGTTCTTATGATATACTCTAACATGTTTAATCTGACCTCTTTTGTAAATGTGCTTTGGTTTTAAGTATAGATCTATCTACACATGAGGCCCCAATTATGTACCTTCCGTATAATAATTCAATATGCTGAGCCTATTGAAATTGCAATCTGAAACTGCTTGTTTGTCATCATAACCATGCACCACCCAGTGTATACCATGGGGTATCTCGAGATTCAGATATAAATAAGTTGACCCCTACAAATATATTTGCTGACAGTCACTTACACAAAGAGTAATTCTTAGAGATCCATAAACCCTCTTACTTGTAAATGTCCTACTTCTAACACCAAGCCAATTCAATCAAAAATTTCTTAAATAGATCCTTTCTAACTCATTTTGTTAATAACCTTACAGTGTGATAACTGCTCTCCGAAATAAAATAAGATAACACAATTAACCAATATTAAGATGTTTAAGGCTCCATTTGGTTTTTAAAAAATTTGGTGGAAAGAAAAGTTGAAGGAAAAAAATGTGAAGGAAAAAAAAGTAGGGAGAAAATAATTTTTTTTCTCTTGTTTGGATTGAGAAAAAAATATAAGCATTTGGATGAGAAATTTGAATATTGATAAACTACTTGAATCGTATTGATGTCATCTAAGTAATGTGAAGTTAGAGGAGATTGGGAATTTTCCTAAAACTTTCATCACAAATTTATGAGAAAAATTTTATCACTTGTTTCTAACAATTTTTCCACCAAACTTTCCTCCAATTTTTTTTTTTTTTTTTTTTGTGATTTTCTTTAAACCTAACACAAGAAAAAAATAACTTTCCCAAATTAGTTTCTTTCCACCAAATTTTTCAAGGTCCAAGCAAAACCTAAATATCTACACAATATGACATGCGTATCGAATTGTGATACTTTTGCAGCAATCAACAACTGGTGATCCACGGTCACATTCAAGCCAAGTCTGTATCGAATTAAGTGGGCACTTGAGGCCATGTCAGCCTCCTAGCACAAATTAAAACTGCAGGAAAAGGGAACAAGTAATTAAAGAAGGGGATCATCTAATTAAGCCCCGACTAGTCACTGTTATTTATTATCTTGGATCTATAATCACCTTAATTTCTCATAATTTTATCTGATCATGATCTACATTTATGGGACACATGTTAATCAACTTGTACTGATTAATCACATAAAGTACTTGGAAACTGTACGACAGACCTACACAATTTATTTATTACTCCTGAGTTTAATTTATGTAAGTATCATACAACTTTGAATTGATTATGAAAACATGCAGTGATATATATTGTGGATATATATATTTGATAATTGATTATTTTTTGGCTTTTAATTGCACTAAAGATTTGATAAACTCTTATCGTTCTGACTGCTTTAACTAATTTGTGTATTATGTCACTGAATAACCAATTTTTAAATAACACAAATTGATGTAGCTGGTTCGGCATTTAATTCCCTCATCAAGATCTAAGGTCTCAATCTTGTGAGAAGATGAAATATTTAACGGGAAAGTTATACCCTCTTTGTGGGTCAAACTATAGGTCGATTGTGATAAAAGTAGAAGCCTAAAACCTCGGCGGGAATTGAACACATTTTCATAATATACAATTGAATTCAGCCTAAACTGAAGATGCAAGTTGAAATCACTCAATCAACATCCACTAGTCATTACATTTGAATATTAGACCTCGTAAAAGCGACTCGGACTGAATAACCAGAACCGAACGATCCAAAATCATATCCGAGTTGAAACATGAAATAGCTGACCCAAAGTGACCCGAAATCGAAAATGACCGGAGGTACTCTCCGTAGCTTGGAAGGACTATGGCAGCTCATCATCAACGCATGTGGTCCGCAACAGCCCGACCCAGCCCAAGAACTATCAAAACTGAAACAGGGCCTAAAAATTGAACCCATTTAAAATGCAGAAGAAAAAGCGACCTGACGTGCAGAGGGAAATGTGGACTGTGGAAGGAAAATACGCAGAGAAATGCGCCCATTGTTTTGCTGGGCGTTGGGAAACATGAAAGGGACCATACAACAACATAAGACAGATATGCAAGCCCAATCCTACCCGGACCCATCAAAATGTCTGTCCAATCACCATTCTCGTCAGTGACAAGATGGAAAACGTAAGCCATCAAGGGGTCCGGAAGGGGCCGGATTCGGGTAAACGTATCCGTCCGTTTACAATAGAATTGAAATAAGGTGACAGGCTGGGTTGTTTAGAGTACGTCAACTAGCCGGGATCGGTCAAGTTATTAATGGCCCATTCAATGACTCGATGTTTTAGTTAACTTACTTATCACATTGATTTATTTGTCACATTTGATTGATCTTAATGACATGATATTTTCTTGCACAAGTTTGCTCTGTATGAAACAAGCTAAAAGCAAACCGACTTAGTCGGTTCGGTTTTTCTCAGGAAAAAGCCCGATCCAATCCACTTAATTCTATATATACCTCCTTTTTTGTCCTATATACATCATTTATTCATGAAAATTTTGAACTACTATCTTCAGTGAAAATTTAATTTCATGAAATGACACGGTTCAAATTTAACAATATTAGGTACACATACTAAATATCATTTGAAAGAAAACTTCATAAAACCAAAGCTAACAATTTTAGCATCGATTATTATAATATATCAATAAATTAAGGTCTCTAAAATTTAAGCTGTAACGTATCCTGCATTTGATGCATGTTTATATAAATTTGATAATTTAGTTCACGAACTGCTTGATCTCCTAGTAAAGTTATAATATAATGTACATTAATAATTATAAAAATGTACCAAGATACTTGGTTCAAGTGGTTTGATACTTATTCTGCTTGAGCAAAAGTGTCACTTCGAGTCTGTGAATGGATAAAATCTATGATTGGAGAGCTATACTTCTTATTAGACCAGTAGTAGCCAGCTCGACTCCAGTAAATGGAGATGAAAGACCCAAAAAAAATTATAAAAATGAAAAAAAAAAAAAACAATAATGTCTCGAAAAGTTAATAAATCTTAGTTATAGAATAAACTAGAAATTAACTAATAATCATGTGTTCAAGTTTGTGTTAGCTCTCACATATCATATATAGTGTCATCAACCTTCACATCTCTCAATATATTGTTGAGGGAGAACTAACATATCAATTACCTAGCAAAATATTCCCCACCCCCCCCCCCCCCCCCAAAAAAAAAAAAAAACAATACTCCTGAAGGTACTATTATCAACCAAGGTTTATAGAATAAAGATATGGACTCACCAAACCCTAGAAAGCACCGGGGGCTAAAATTCCAAGGCATGAAAAAAGCCGAATGGAATGTCTGCAAATTCTTCAATTATAATTTCTTCTTGGGATCATTTTTGCAATTTTTTTCTTCTGACATTTGTAGTAAAAAATCTCTCTTTTTTTTTTTAAAATCAGATGTTCGTGTAAATAATGCAGGAAAAAGAGCATATAATGAACAACAGCAAAACTAAAGCTGAAAAAAAAATTAGGCCTTCGTCTTTATTTTTGCACCCTAATTTTAATTTACCCAGTGACCACCCCCTTCTTTTTCCCCAAAAATGGTCCGCCAATCACATGCATGTTTGCTTTCAGAAAAGTTGTATTATTTAACTTTAGGAAGAATCTCGTACATCCAAAAACTGTCGCTTGATTCCCTTCTATTGCTGTATGTTTAATTTTTCTTACCCTTCGGTGCCTTTATCCATTTCTTTTATTCTTCAAAATGTTTTTTCTTACACTTAGTTGCATGTAATATTATTGAATTAGTGTGCACATAATTTCATGATTGAAAGTTCTTTTACAATTGAAAATGCTTTCTCAAACCTAGTACACAATTTGCACTTTGTAATAAAGTGCTATAATCAATAAGCAAAGAGCTATAACAGAAGTGTTCTTTTCAACTCGTTATAACTACGTTCCACTTATGAGGAGTGGTTGATAGAGCTAAAACATGAAATAACAACTAGAAATATGATTAAGTGTTGATCAATACTGATCCATACGTGTTGGTCGGTGCTAATGTGTGTTATTAAGTACTGAATGCTAACAATAATTACTTGTGATAAATTGAAAACAACAAGTCGTCGTGATTTATTGTAAACAAAATATTTTTTTTTTTTGGGTCTTGAAACCTCTATTTCACTTGAGTCGAGTATTGTTGGCCTCATAAAAAGTAGAGCCATCTAATCATAGATTTTCTCTATTCACATGACTCGAACCCAAGACCTTAGTTAAAGAAAATAAGTGTCAAACCACTTAAACCAACCTATGTTCGTAAACAAAATACAAGTTTAAATAGTAATGATACGTGGAACATAGCAAACAATTAATGACTTTTTTTTGGTGCATAGAATTAATTACTTCAACTTTTTTATGAACTGAATTTTGTTGAACAAGGAAGTTAAGGTGGGAGAGTAAAGGGAAGGCAACCCTTATTAGGGGGACAAAAATTGAGTGGGCAAAAATGGCAAACAGTGACAGCACAGTGCTGGACTTGACTGGCTTTTGGCTTGAATTGGGTTTATAATTATCACATGAAGATGCATGCAGGCCAGGCGCGCGCTCCTGCCTTTGATCATCAGAATTTTAACTTTGACTCCTAATTTGTTTCTATTCATCCTTCATTTCCCTTTTTTGGGATTAGTTTGGATGGGTTTCTATATCTGTTTTTTCTTTAAAACTTTCTTTAATTTCTTCATAAAAATATTAAAAAGGGTTTTGGTTTTAACATTGCTTGGCTTAAACAAGGAAAAAGTGTTCAGATTTGCCTTGCATCGAGTAATATATATCTACTTTAGCAGTTGAAAACAATCCCAAAATCATGAACCCCATTGCATCCTTTTTCATCGTTGTTTGAATCCATTCTGTTTTCTACCCTTTCTTCTCTCTCTCACTTATGCCATATATATGTCTCGAGGGTGTTCTTGTTTCTAGATGTCAATGGAATATACTCGAGTAATACCAACTATAAAATTACCGAATTTAATCTCAGATGAACTAACAATTGACATTTTTTTAAGAAGTTGTTGTGAGTTATTATAATTAATCAGCCAATTGTTGAGACTCTCAACATATGTTTTATAATACATTCTAAGGCGCTCACTCTTATAAATGCATGTTGGATTTGAAGTACAGATGGTACAAAGGTCTTAGAACGATTTAAATTAAACATTTTGCTCAAGAGATGTCTAATGCCATACTTTTTTAACGAAAAAGGTCATCTCAACTAAGACTTCTAGGTAACAATTAATCAGAATAGATCTTACTGCCTACTGATGTCACACAAACTTGCCCTCCGATGCAATAATTAAACAATGTCACGTATGGAAACAACTCCGAATATCCTAAGTTTGCATGTGACTTAATTTAATTGAGGTCATTCTTTTTTTGGGGGGGGGTGGGGAGACCACACAATTGAGGACATTAAGTGTTAGATAATAGGTTAATAATAACTAGTAAGACATAAAACAGCAGTACGTACGTAGCTATGTATTCTGTTTTGCACTTCATAAAACTAGCAGAGGGTACATAGATTAGGGTTTGAGACAGGCGTTTACGTAAACATGAGTGTGATTTATTAATTGCAACACCGTACTCTGGTGGAAGTGATGGGATATGGGATTGAGAGTATGACTGTATGACTAGGCTTGCCTTGGCTTGATTTAGGTGCTGGTAAGTCTGTTATATATCCTATCATATCATATCGTATGAAATTATTTAATAACCCCCCATTAATACTTATAATTACTACCTCATCTTGATGTACCTTGAGGTTGAAAACTCACAAGCCAAGTCCTACCCCCATTTATTTATGGTTACCCCTTGATTCTCTCTCTAATTTAATATGCCTTTTGACATGGACGGAGAGAGAGAGACGCCTCAATTTTGCTTCTAACCTGTTCATTCATCCGTAACCAAAGTCTTACGTACAAAAATAAATGAAGGAAAAAAAAGAAATAAAGCCCATAATTCAGGGAAAAAGAGATAACAGTGAGTAATAGTAAAATAAATAAATAACAATAAAATAGGAGAGGGGCCAAAAATCACCTGAGAACAACCACTCCTCATAAGAAAAAAAAGGGAGGGGAGGGGAGGGGAGGGGGGACAACGAAAGCGAAATTTGAATGAAAAGGGGCTAAAGTAAAGAAGCTGAGGGTCAAATAATGTATTTGAATAGAATTTATGAGACATACATAGAAGCTAAGACTGGTCGAACGAATATAATTGAACACACATACATAGTGTAAGAATGTCGATGTTAACAGCAAAACTCATTCTTTTCTGTTTTGTTTTGAAAGGGATGGGAATGGGAATGGGAGATATTGGTCATGCCCTAGTACAGGGGAAAGGTGCTTATTTTTCACATACTAATGTTCTTCATTGGGGTGACAACGAACATATCTTAAATTTTATGGACTGTTGTTAAGAAGTATTCATCAGCCTTTCTATAAGCAGAGTCACGGTGGCGGGTCTACCTTGGTGGTAGTGGGGTTTATGGACCTCGGTGAAAAACAAAAGTTCTCATATTTATATGTCAAGTTAGCGGGGAGGTCGAACACTAATATAGTTGGGCTCCATAAAGCTGGCATGTAAACTTTATATAGAATTCTTATTATTCCGCTGTCTCATTGAATTTATGTATGAATATGCGTGAGAGTCCATTGTTGACAGACCCCATAAAACAAAATTTATGGATCTGCCTGCACAGATGTCTGTAAAGATTGCTTGCATATAAATCTCCCTAAATTCCGCGGAAGCCAAATCTACGTACACTTGAAGAAGGTGCTGTTGTTATTGTGATTAACAATTATTTATGGACTTTTTTCCGATCCCCCTTTTCTCAACATCGCAAGAATTATTTGTTTTAAACCGCACGGGATTATTCAATGGAATGTGATTAAGAACTTCATGAAATTTGGAAGCTTTTAAAGAAATAATTAATGAATTTTAAAACGTTATGGGGATTATGAAAGAAATTTAAAAACGAAAAGGGGCTTTGGATCTATCGACTTTCTGGAACATGAACAAACACACCCCACCATCTGGATTTGAGTCCCCTGAATTGTATTTGAATGAAAATAAGAAGATTATTTTTAATTTTTAATATTGTATAAAATAGTATATTATATGGTTGAAGCTGAAGGATGGTCCTCATTTCCCAAAGCATAGAAATGTAACAGAAACAATATATAATTTTGAAAAGAAAAATCAAGAACAACTGACAAATAATGTCAATAGGAGAGAGAGACAGGGAAGGGAGGAGTGTTGATCAGAATCAGCACTTGCATTTCCCAGGTACTCTTCTTCCCTGATCAATCATACCACTACTGAAACCTTCCATTACATATACTATTATATTTCACATATACATTAGTCTACATTATATTTAATTATTTTTTCATCTTTTTTTTTAAAAAAAAAAGAGGGGGGAAAAGGTATGAGAGAATCGAAATATAAACCGTCTTACCCCTACAGTCATCACACATGGAGAAAGACAAGCCTCGAGTACTACATCAATAATATACGAAACAAAACTCGAACACAAAAATAATTAATGGTTACAAGAAAGGCTGTTTAATTAAGTAGGAGGTAATTACTAGAGTTAGCAGTCCATTACTATAATAGACTTGAGGTTGAATATGCGAGAGTACACCATTCATGCATGTAGCCTAGACCAAGAGGTACGATGATCAATTAAGACATCTACATAATCAATCAAACGTACATTTTCACAGAGATTGATCGCCATACTTGAAACCAAGTGACCATAATTCAATTGCTAAACATGCAATAAACTCATTATTTGAAAATTAGAAGCTAGTACGTGGTACAACATTATGAACTCATGGATTTATACTTTATGTTAGAGTTAATTAAATTTGCAATTTATTCTAGGTCTTTCACGCATCTAGACGTATTATTTTGAACTTTTGCTTGACATGGTTACTGAACACAGTGTAAGAGCTTTTGTATCTGTAATAAAATGTTCCCGGTTCAAGTTTAATAATAGCTATATTATGAGTGTAAAACTTGTTCATGGTGGTTCGACATCATATATCATATATATTAGGAAAATGTGAACGTTGACATAATCCAAGGAACACAAATTTATTTAAACCAAATATGCTTTATATATACTAATTATGTGAACCCAATAATCGAATAATAGGTATTAAAAAAAAAAAAGGATGATTATAAGCTTTCATGAACATACACTTTTATAGTTAGCTACCTTAATGAGAAATGATAGTCAATGCAAGCCCAAATTAGCTAATACTACATAGAGAAAGATCAATGAGCATGATTAATTAGTTAATCCATAAATAACACCAAAAGAAGAAAATTAACTAAACAAGCAATTCTAAAAGCTAGAACAAAATACTAAAACTAGTTAAAAATTAAACGAATGTCATGCCATGCCAAATTAAATCCGACCCAAACAAATTGAGCAAAAGAAGAAATTAAAGTGGGATCAAGAACAAATCTTCCCACTGCATTTTTCCCCTCTTTCTCATCATCATCATCAGCAGCAGCAGGATAAATCACATCAGAACAAACTAATTACCGAAACATTAAAGCCAAACATGAATTCTTCTTCTAATATCCATATCCTACATCACCATAATACACTGACTGGTTAATTTCAACGACTAATAATTAAAAAGAGTTCAATTTTCTCCCTTCTCTCTCCTCTCTACCTCTACCCACATTGAGGATCTCCATTCTCATGAAATGGGGTGGGGTTGATTTGATTTTTGATTTTTTTTTGGGGGGGGGGGGGGGGGGGGGTTGGGATATATGATTAATTATCTAACTAGCTAGGGTTTCTTACCAAGGGTATGCTTGTTGTTGTGCATCCAAACCTTAAGAACATGGCGTCTAACACCAGTTTCGTTGCAGAAATTCTGGACTAAACCCTCATCTTGCTTCTGAATCCTCCACCCAAGCTGCTCCGCCAATTGTAGCATCTTCTCCTTTTGCTCCTGAGTAAACTTCGTCCTGAACCTTTTCTTCCTCGACGACGTCGTTCCAGCACCCATCATCACCATCAAATCCTCCTGCTGCTCCTGGGTCTGGGTCTGGGTCTGGGCCCCACCCGTCGACGGCGACGGCAGCGACAGTGGCCGCGGCTGGAGGAAGGCGGCGGCGGTGGGGGTGGGGTTGGCGGCGGAGGTGCGGTTGTAGGGGTAGAATTGGTACACCTGAGGCTGCTGAGGGTGAGGGTGAGGATGAGGGTGGTACTGAGGGCGAGGAGTGTAGAGCGCCAATTGATGATTCTGATGATGATGGTGGTGATGTGGAGAAGTTCCGGAAGAATCTAGAACGATCTCCTTACGGTGGAAGTTACGGTGGCAGTTGCAGGCGGCGCACTTGAGGGCGTCGAGAGTGCCCTCCGCCCCCGCCGGCATGAACTCTCCGCAGCCGTCGACGGCGTGGCCGCCGATGCCGATGGCGTGGTTTTTGAGGCACTCTCGGTACCGACAGGACCCGATAGGGCCGGGCCTTTTGCCGTCGTTGGTGGAAGCTTTGAAGGTCGGTGTGATTGCCATTTCTTCATCTTCTTCTTCGTCCTCCTCCTCCTCTTCTTCCCCATCATGGTCTTCCTCAAATTCCATCATTCTGGGTTCTTATTCCTTCTCTCACTCTCTCTCTCTTAAAAAAAACTAGGCTAGAACACAGCAAGAACAACAGGAAGAGCAGCTGAGAATGAAGGAATTTAAGAGGCAAAAAGAGGAAATCAAGAGAGGGAGACGAGGAGGAGAGAGAGTGAGAAGTAGAAAAGGGTGTGGGTGAGAAAGGTTGGGGGTGGGGGGTGATGGGAGGTAACTTTTCCCCATTTTGAAGCTTTGTCTGATTATTAATTAATTTACTTCAAAAAAAAAAATGGGCCTCCCTTCTTGAGTTTGACCGGAGGAAGGGGTAGCCGGTGAATTTGGTGCGGTAAAAATTTGTGTTTTACTGCGTTGGTTTACTGCTTAGTGCATGTGAAATGAGAAGAGAGGCCGGGGAGCAGAGGGGGTGATGGGGATCAGAGAAACGGGTGGGGAAGAGTAGACAGACAGAGAAAGAGAAAGCGAAACAGAAACAGAAACAGAAACAGTAGCAGAAACAGAGAACAGAGAACAGAAAACAGAAAATATAACGCGCCTTGTATTGCACGCTCCACCTGTCCACCCTCAAAAACTGGACTGATGTTGTTGCGTTTCGTTGCGTGTTTCTGCGTTCCTCCACTAATACCAAGTACGACATTACAAAGTCTACAACCCCCCCCCCCCCGGCCCTTCCCTCGCCTATGACGTTATGTTTGCAGCCCACCTTCAATCCTTTTTGTCCTTGGTGGCGCGTGTCTTCCCCTTTTCCTTTTTTTAATTCATAATATTACCATTTTTTATTATTTATTTTTTTAAGAAAGTTAAGCAACAGCATAGCATAGATCCTACGTTTTTCGTGGGTATATTATAGATGTAGAATAGAACATAGTGGAAAAGAGTGAAATAGGGTGGGTAGAAATGGTTTGTTCACTTTGTTGTATACAGAAGTGGAAATGAATGGAATTGAGTGAGAAAGATTGAAATTAATGGAACGGAGTGGGAATGAGCAGAAACCAATGGACTTGAGTGAAGGAAGTAGTGGGACGGAGCGAGAGGGAACAGAAGACAGGTGAAATGAGTGGGTGAGAATCGAAATGATTGAGAATTAGTGGTATTTATTATAAGGATTGAAAAGGAGTGGGAAAGACTTAAAAGGAATGGGAAGAAGTCCAGGTCATAGATTTATCTATGACAAGAACAGGGTCATAACAGGTAACTCTTTCGTCGGTGATATTATTAAGAATTTGTTATTTTCATCTTATCATAAGTAGCTTATCGTTTATTAGTATTAATCGAAGTCGATTAGTTCTGAGGAGTGCTAGTCAATGTTTATGAGAGCAAGAAATTATGAATAGAAAATATAACTAAGTACTCATGAGTATTGATCAGTACGGATAAGTATTGATCGATGAATAATATTGATAATAAGTACTTATAATCAATTAAAAAGAATAAGCCCTAAGGTTTTCTTCTACAAGAATATCGTATGAAAATACTATAGAATAAGTGGTAAAATAATTACTTTTTAAGTGTAAGGTTAAGAATTAAGTCTCACTACTAATTTGCACTCTTTTTCTTTACCATTCTCTACTTAACAGTGGAATCTTAAGTTATAACCATCAAAACAAAAATAGCACAGGATAATTGAACTTAAATATATGTATAAGTCTCGAAATTTTAACAATTGAATTAACTAATATCTCAATTGAATTAACTACTATCTCATTCAAGTTTAATCGGGACAATTAAACACCATATGCAACTATATAAATCAATGATAATACATAAAAAAATGCATGCGCTATGTATTTTGCTGGTTTGCATTTCCTTTGACCTTGTTTTTTTTTCCCCTTTCATATTAACCATTCCTAATGTTGATGTTGAATATTAACGTTGAATTGTTAATTATCAGGCAAGTTTTTCCATGTTATTTTTATTCGTTGCTTAAGTAAGTTTTTGGGGGGCTATTTTATTCATAATATCCTTACATTAGATAAACAAATCAGTCCTAATACATCGGACATGTTTATTATTAGTATATTGGATGAGCATGAAGTATATAAGAGTAGATTAAAGCAAATTTGATCAGCAAAAAATAGGTTTGAGCAGGTTGAAGTTGATTTGACTGGCTGTTAGAAGATTATATCAATTTAGAAGCAGGTTTTGAGTGAGTTGGAGCAGGTTGAAGCATATTTGACTAATAGTTAATAGGTAGAGTATATTGGAGTAAGTTTAACTGCTACTTAGCAGGTTTGAGCATATTAGAGCAGGTGGCAAGTTCAATATACTCATAATGAATAGGCCCATGATAGTTTGTTTGAACAAAAAATGCACATTATGACGATTAGACACCGCTGTAAAAAAGTCATGTTTGCTTCAATGCTGGCACATTACTCAGCATTCTTTATCACCTTTTTGCACAAATTTTTACCACTATTTATCACTCACCGCTAATTTGTACAAACTGCCATAAACACGCTAGGTCGAACCTCTCATTATGAACTAGGTCGAATTGTAAAGTTGTTGTTCTGATTAGGATAATGGTGCGTGATTAGTATTCTTTAAGTATGGAATCTGGATTAATTATTCGTTGATGGGAAAGGTACAAGGAACTATACTTAATTGGACAAAAAACCTCAAATCAATAGTCTAATCCATTAGCCAATAAAAGTTGATGAAATGAGATGGGTCATGAGTTGCTTCCAGTTTTCAAACAGTGGGAGCAAGTCCAATCATTTCTTGAATTTAGCAATTTCACACCCTTTTTGGTTGGAAAGTTTTTCATTTTAAAGTTTTACAAGGAGAATAAATAGAAGGAAATTCTCCAAACGCACAAAAAAGACAATATGTAAATATATATAAAAGAAAAGCAAAACATTCCAATAAAAATTGTTTTGACTAGATATGCTTTTGTTTTGTCTTGTGACATTTGAAACAGTTAACTGTTGAAACACAGTAACATCATTCAGTACTGTTGCTCTAGCTAGATCTATAGCCGTAGCCATTAATCTCAATACATGTATAGGACCAATGTTCACTTGGAGTGGTAGTGGGCGCACACTTTTCTTCAGAATAAATATGAAAAAGCTACCTTCAAGTTTTAATTATTTCAAGTTTAGGGTAAACCCTTTTTTAATTACCTCCATATGCTATTTTCAAGCGTTGCTAACTGTCTAAACAATGCTAAATGCTACTGAGTGCTTATAAACATAGTTAATCGCTAAATGCTAGCTTTAAGTATTGAATCGAACATATCCAAGGTGATATTACGTTGTTTTTGCTTCGAGTCTGTATTACACTAATTTAGATAAGGGATGTCTCGAGTTATATATCAGACAAGGGAAGATATACATACAAATTAAAATTCAGATTCAACATGGTCCAAGACATGTCACCATTTACAAATTCTCCCAAAGGATTTGTTGCATTCTGTGTAGACTTTGTTTTTTAAAATAGTTAAAATTAAACAGTAAGTCTAAGAAGCGGCGAAGAACGGTAATATGTTGTTGAATTATCTGCAGGCATTAAAGATTAATAAATAGTATGCTATGGCTGCTAAACAATGACACAAACAGGCCTTATGTGGGGAAGTGAAAACCAATATCAATGCCAGTTTAAGGTCAAGGGACTTAATTGGCAAGCAAAACAACCCACATATCCAACTGTATGATGCATTTTTTTTTTTTTTGGGGGGTAAATAAAAGAAAGATTGTTATGCCTAAAATCAGCCACTTTTGATTTCTATTTTCCTTACTTTTCGTACACAGCTAGGTCACTATTTTTCATAAAATTTTCCCTGTCTACAAAATAAATTTTTCAAGAGTGTTTTAGTAAATGTTCTATTTTTTATTGATTCCAAAAAAAAAAAGAAATTTTTTTTAATACTCATAATAATATAAAAAAACTTTATTTTGAGATTTTCATAAAAGAAAAATAAGACAAATAGTTTAAAACAGAGAAAGTAATCAAACACGTTATATTTAAGTCAATGAAAAAAATGTCAAAATAGGGCATGACATACACAAAACTATACACAATAATTAATGGAACGTGCAAATTGTTATTTTAAATTAAGTAATAAGTACAAGTTTAAAATTTAAACAATACAAACGTTTGACTTTTATCTTCTCACAATATCTCATTAATTATAAGAGGGCAACTAGTAGAGCAGCAATGTGGCTGTCAAATACGTAGCATAGTTGCAAAATTTCTCAGATAGTCACACAGGATAATCTATATTACACTTATGAGTGTCGGTATAAGTGTCGGTATTCTCATAAATTATATGTCGTACATGTTTTATCTACGTATATTTGTTATATATATAAGTGTAAATATATATTTGCTTATATGACTCATAAGAGTACGTACTCTTAAAACATATGATATAAGAATTAGTTACACAAGAGCTGAATCAAAGTAACATCTATCTCAATCTTAAAACCTTTGTATACGTCAAATGATTATAATAGACGGCGTTGAAAAAAATCCTAAAATGTTTATTAAAAAAAGGAAAAATCATAAGTTATAAAATAATTGCTTCATCCGTTTCATAAAGATTGTCCTACTTAGAATTGAGGCTCGTTCATTTTTAGTATTTTGGTTTTTAGAGGAGCTGTTAGTGAGTTGGAACATGTTAAATCAAATTAAAGCAGACAAGAGCAAATTGAGAGTATTTTTAGGAGAGAATTAGGACAGATAAGAACATATTGAAGTAAGTAAAAACAAACAATGAATATAATATATATATACATGTTGAAAATGAATAGTCTTTAAGAATGAAATATTTATGAGACAAATAAAATAACGGTCAAGGGCGAAATTATTTAAGAGGGAAGCAAGCTAGTATTGGCAGGCTTTAGGGTATTATAATATGAATGTGGCGTGTAAAATAGTATAGACAGGAGGAGGGGAGGGCCGTTTGGCAGAAATGTTCATGTGATGATGGATGGTCCAGACCATAACACAAACAAGTAACAACCAATTACTAGTCACCTTGTAACTCAGTGTGAGTGAGTGAGTGTGTGTGAGTGTGAGTGAGTGACTGAGTCGACTCGACGTTTGACGCGACGTCCTGACATGATCATCATGCTCCTCCTCTCTCCTGTCAGCTGGCGGGAGACCTCTTTATTTTTTGGAGACAACAAACACAACCAAAAAAGGAAAAAACAAACATTTTTTATTTCAATTTTGCCTTAATTTATATCCTATGTTAAATGGTTTGCGTTTACGTTCTTTTTTCCTTTTTCTAGTAATTATTATCCTTTCTATTTGATGTTAATCGTTTTTATGTTGACATTAATTGGTCAATAAAAGAAAACTTTAGCTATAATTTTTCAACAACTAATAATTTAAATTTCAAATTTATAACTTAATTATTAGCAAACAGGTGCCTAAGAGTATCATCCTATCATATCTTTAGCATCAGTATGACAGTATTTATCATATTTATTTGCTCTCACCCAAAAAAAAAAATTGTAAAAATTGGTGAAAATTAAGTAAAGTTGACTTGAAAACGCCAACTGAGGGGGGAAGTTAAACAAATTATGTATAATCAATTATTAGCTAGTGGTGAGTAACAAAATCAATTATTTATTAAATGTGAAAATGCAAAGAAGGATTTTAAAGTTATGTAATTAATCATCCTACCCACTAGTGCCTGCAAGTAATCTTATATACTTTTTTTAAAATAAAATATAAATGAAACATCGCTTTTTAAGTATTACACAAATAAATTATCTCATAGACTAGGGTTGTCTTAAGAAAAATTTTAAAAAACAGATAAAACGGGGAAATGGCTAGTAAAAATTGTTGGCTTATTCAGCGATATATTTGAGTGAGGAATTTTTTCGTCTTTTTTTTTTTGAAACTGAATTGAATTTACTAAAATTCTTACGAGTTGCAAGGTTTCTGACCAACCATGCATTAAATTTCTTTTTTGGTAACAAAAGGTAAGTAACACAGTCTAAGAAACCCTTCTTTAAACAGTTCTATCCAAATTATCCTCATAAAGAATACGAAGTAGGTCCTTATGTGGAACCTTATCGCATACTAATGTGGAATGAAGTGATAAATCACGTTTCATCAGCCAGTCGATTGCGCTATTTCTGACCTAAATATATGAAGCATTTATTAAACTAGTGAGAAGAGAGAGAGAAATTGTGAACAAGAGAGAGGAAGGAAAAAAAAAAACCAAAAAAAGGGGGGGGAGGCAAAAGATATATAGGCATGGGCAAGCAAAGAGAGACAGAAAGAAAGGGAGGGGGAAAAAAAAAAAAAAAAGGCTGGCAAAGAAGAGTTAGAGAAATGGGAAAATGACGATCGTCCCACACTCTCTTTTTTTCTCGTATTGTCACCATCTCTCACACTTTTCTCCATTCCATGATTTTTTGGTTTGTATTCTTATTAGTATTTACAGGGGCCCCACCTCACTCGATTCTACTGCCAAACCTCAACAACAATTGATCTTTTGTAATCTTTTGCTTGTTATCTCATCCCTTATCCCCCCCCCCCCCCTCTCATTTTCTCTGTCATTTTCCCTATTTTTACTACTTTTTCTTTTTTTCCCTGTCCCTTTTCTTCTTTTTTTTTTTTTAACCCACCTCCTCAAAAATACCCCCCACCGTGATTCTTCGCATTTCTCATTCACGGTAGCGTGGAATGAGATTACGCATAAGAATCAATCTTTATATCTTTTATGAAGATAATTTTAAAAAAATTCTTAAATGAAGAAATATCTAGATTATTTTCTTACATTTTTTACGAAAAAAATCACCAATTAAAACCATAAATGGGGACAAAAAACAAAAAATTCTTATTAAAATAAATTTTAACTTAAAGATGAGCTTACTCTTTTCCTACGGCTCCGTTTGGTCCTTAGAAAATTTGATTGAAAGAAAAGTTGAAGGAAAAAAAGTAGGGAGAAAATAAGTTTTTTTTTCTTGTTTGGATTAAGAAAAAAATACAAGAATTTGGATAAGAAATTTGAATGTTGACGAACTACTTTAATTATGTTGATGTTATCTAAGCAATGCGGGGTTGGAGGAGGTTGGAAATTTTCCTCAAACTTTCCTTACAATTTTATGAGAAAAATTTATCACTTATTTCTAATAATTTTTTCACCTAACTTTCCTCCATATTTTTTTTTTTTTATGATTTTCTCTCAAGCAAACACAAAAAAAAAAAAAAGAAACTTTTTCAAATTTTTTTCTTTCCACCAAATTTTTCAAAGTCCAAACGGAGCCTAAAGGTTCTTTTTTATGTATTCTTATGTAAGATTGGCATAAAAGTTGAAACAAAAATTTATTAAGATATTTGATTAATGATAATGAGATATCTCCTATCTTATACTATTCATTCAATCACCTGGTTGATTTATTACCTTCATATAATTGCGAGTAGAATAATTAAATATGATGTAGTAAAGTAGCAGCTTGCAGAAATATTTGAATGATAAAACGATCTATACTTAGATCTCTCTAAATTCTTAAAAAGGAAAATGTGACACGAAGGGGCTCTTTTGGAATAGTAGGGTTGCAAACGGGGAGAAGTGGGTAATAAGAGTGAGGAAAGCACCACAGTGAGAAGAAGGGATTATTATTATTAAGGGTCTGTTCTCTTTGTGGGTCAATTTTAAAATATTAATTTTAACTCATTTTAACTCATTTTAATCCATTTCAATTCACTTTCATTATTTTAACCAAGTTTAATTTATCACATAAAAAAATTTAATCCACTTAAACCTACTTTAACCAATCTTAAATTATTTTAACTTATTTTATTCTTTTACCTACCTTAATTTACCCGCGAAAGGAGGAGGCCTAAGAGTTAAAATGAAAGGGGGACGTAATTATCAAAACAGCTGGAGTAGGCTGTGCGTCTGCTTCTGGCCTGATCCTCCTGATCATCCCTGCAAAGGGGTTAGCCTTAAGCAGAGGAGAGAGATTTCTTTTTTTTTGTTTTTTGGGTGCTAAGAAGAGAGAGAAATTAAAACAAGAGAAATTTCAGTGTTATTCAGTAGCAGTAGTTGTTGCATGTGTGCGTTCTGACACTCCCTAACCCCCCTCCCCCCAACTGTGTTCTTGTTTTCCTGATAACATCATATGACCATCTTCACCCTATACATGTACTCCATATTTTTAAATTAAACATCATTTCTTGTTAGAAATCCAATTGTATATGTTCGCTTTCACTTCATAACAAAATTTACACTAAACAGTGCAGTAGACTGACTGGAAAAGTATCGTTTATCATTACATTTCATAATTGTGTGGTATGAGATTCAGCATAGGGATCTTCTCCGTATCCTCTTTGAGGATAATTTAGAAAGAACCTTGAGAGAAGGTCTATCTAGATTGCAATCTTACATTTCTTCCCAAACCAAAAAAACAAAAAAAACAAACAAACTTTACACTAAACATGTGTACACTTATTTTCATTTGTTTGATTAGAAGTTAGAATGTACACTCTTATGGAGAGATTTCTTTTTTTTAATTATCACATCTGTTAACTATAATGAATGTAACTTTTGCTAGTGTACTCCTAAAGACCGATTCATTTTACCTGTAGTTTCGGTACTCATTGTCGTCTTTAACATTTTAGGCTCTTCGATAATACACTTTGATCAATGATAAATATCTTGTGGCAAGACACTTTTTAAGTATCTTATTTTGTCATTAAAATCATATTATAATGTTTTTAAATTGAAAAAAAGGTATGATCAAATAGCGGAAAATATTACAACTTATAAATTGTGCGAAATCATCTTTTAATTTATTCAGCATTTACTATATTTCTAAAATATGCGCGCCATATGCTCTCATGAATAGGGTTGGTATGATTAAGGTGTCATTTAATACTTTGTTGGCATAGCCGACGAATATTTAAGCGTAGTAATTTATAACTTAGTATAATCACTAAAATTTAGTGATTTTAAATTATAAAACATATAAATTTAAGATGAGATAAGATATTCAAAGGTGTCTTGCTGCAAGACATATATCTTTCCCCTGATTTTACATTATAAAAAAAAGAAAATTTATACTCTTACAAAAGTAGTTTGAAAAATAAACCTAAACATATTAGTTTTATACAGTTAATCAACATATATTTGATAATTCAAATTAGAAAAATTTTTTTTAAAAAAAAAAAACTCTAAATCTAAAACATAAGATAATAAATAATCAATCCATAAAATTTTTATGATCAATCCTCCGAAACAAAAAGGAAGCAAAAAGAGGCAAAAAATGAATTATTAATGGCATGGAATAATAGTAGTGGGGGAAAAATTAAAAAAAAAAAAGTTGAGAGCTGTCATTAGTCGTGTAATTACGTGAGCATAGTATACAAGTTGGAAAGTGGCAGGGCAAGGAGGGCATTCACAGCGCGCTGTGTGAATACGAAAATGGTTATCCGGGTCGATTTGTTTTGATGTGAGATATCCGCGAATATGATTAATTGAACCAATCCATGTGATTTTGTTTGGATTGTCAAGCCTGCCTCGTAATTAAGAGAGATAAAAGGGCATCACAGACAGAAACGAATAACAACCAATTGGAGTTGCATGACCAAGTTGTCTTAATTGACCATCATATATCAAAGCACCCGATGACTACAATGTAATCGGCATTGAGTCCTTGGAATAGAATTGATCTGACTAAAATGTGAGTTTATACCTATCAATGTATCCTACGAATACAAAAATTTCACCCTTAATAAATAACTGTAATTGCTAGAGAGTTATTTATTTTAAACCATAGAATATCTGCATCTAGATTAAAGCAAGACGCTCATGACAAACATATATATATATATATATATATATATATATATATATATATATATATATCACTATTAGGGGTGTGTAAAGTTGGTTAACTCGAGTGTAGGTTAACCTAAAATCGATTAATCGGTTTTTCTGTTAAAATTTTCGAACCATAACCAACTGAAAATTTATATCAATAGAAAAATTTTGATTCGTCCAAAACCCGAACTGTAACCTAACCAAAAAAATCGGCTAACCGATTTTTCAAGTCGGTTATCGGTTAATCGTTCACAAATAAATAAAGAAATATACTTTCCTACCTAAATTTTTTACTATTTATGTTTGAAATTTTTTTATAAAAATTTTAAATTTCAGTTACCATTCATAAATAATAAAAAAATACACTTTCTAACCTAAATTTTTAATTTTTTATTTATAATTTTTTTAAAAAAAATTAATTTCAATTTGGTTAACTGAAATTTCAAACCATCTTAACCGTAACTAAACCGAAATCTTTTTTCAATTCGATTAACCGAACTGATTTTTTTAAAAAATTTGTTCGATTAATTGATTTTTTATTTTTTTTATTTTTTTTTGCACACCCCTGTTCAGTAAAAGTCAGATTACTGCTACAATATGAACCCTCTAATTCTCTAATTAGCAACGTCCAATAGGCCAATCTCTCTCTTAAAATTTGGGGGAAAAAAAAGGAAAAAGTTTGGCTGTTGCGTAGCCTTGTTGAAATTGACAGAATATGAATTTTTTTATTAAAAAAAAGGGGGCGTGCATGCTTGGCTTGTCGTTGTAGTTGTAGTAGTCTGCGGTGGAGGGCAGGGCTAGGGCTAGCTAGGGCATGGTTTTGGTGAAATGACGTCATCTGCTACACACGATGCCGTTAATTTATAATAATATGCTGTCGTTATTGTTTATTAAGCTATGTTTTCTGGGCCACCCTAAAAAAAAAAAAACAAAATAAAAGAAAGCAAGCCCCCCTTGTACGTACGTAAATATGTACTGAAATTACTAGTGTTATAAATATTACACTGTATTATTCGATACCTATTAGAATATATTGTACTGATTAATAAATGGTAGAAGCTATTATTCGATGTTGCACTAATCAAATACAGATCAATATTGCTCTATATTATTAAATATCAAACGGTACTAGTATTTTCGATCAAATACCGTCAGGTATACTAAAATTTTAAATTTTTAGTACATTAATTTTTTTACATTTTTTGAAATTCAAAACGATACGAGCCCTGTACGACGGTTCATAAATTCGATACATCTTGTTCCAATGAAAAAACGAATACGATGTTTATAACTTTAGATATTACGCCCCATTTCTACTTTTCTTCGTTCTTTTTTTTTTTTATGCATAGTTAATATTACTTCACTCTCCTTTGATTCTTGCTCCTTCGCACACACTTCCCTGTTTTTTTAATCCTACCAGTTCCAGAAAAAGGGTTAAGCTGATAATGAGACATGTAACCAGATTGAACATTCATTTGGAATCCAACTTAAACATTGGCTTATTTATGAGTCCTAATATTTTTGCATGTTTAAGAATCAATAATTTTCTCTATGCAAAATTACTTATTTGAATTGAAAAGTAAGGTATCATAATAGCTAGCTAATTTTTAAGTTATGCTTCTTAAGGCTTGTTCTCTTTGTTGGAAAATATGTATTGGTAAATGAGTGAAGTTGGTTGAGATTAGTTGAAGTGAGTATTTTTTTTGTTAAAGTAGGTTAAAGTGGGTTGAAGTGATTTGAATTTGGTTGAGGTGGGTTGAAATATTTTTTATATGATAGGTAGAGGTTGGTTAAAATAGTGAGAAGTGGATTGAAGTTGGTTGAAGTGGATTGAAGTTGGCGAAGTGGGTTGAAATGGTTTGAAGTTAGTTGAGATTGATAAATTGGGATTTATCAACGAAAAGAACAGGACCTTAATACTCATTATGTCAATTTAAGAAACAAAACAATAATATCATGTTATACATTTTAGATTTAAGGGCATGCTCTTTTTGTGGGTAAATTTTGACTCCTACTTCTCACTCTTTTCCATTCCTTTTATTTTCACTCCTTAAAAATAGATACTACTCTTTCCCACTCTCTTCCATTCTTTCATATTCCTTCACACTCCCTGACAGTCATTATTACCCATTTTTTCCACACATTGATATCAATAATTTTATATTTCTCCCATCGTATCTCACTCGCTCCATGTCATTCCCTGCCATCCTTTCTCACACCTTCCCATTCCTTCCTCCTTGCAAGGAAAATATTATTCTTTCTCGCTTTATTCCATTCATTTCCATTACATATCCGCTCAATCCCTACGAAAATGACTGGCCCTCCCTAACTTGGAACTTGGAAGATTAGTCCGTATCGCATTAAGCTACATGTGATATATATGTTATTTGAAGACACAAGTAGTTAGATTTGTTTCATACTAACATCCATTATGTATATATTGACATTATTTTTTTGAAATGACAATGATAACAATTAGCCTTTTTGAGTCCACCTAATTTATAAAAAGAAGGTTACGACAAGTAATAATATACGAGCATGCCAAAACAAGACAAAAATTACACTTCTGATCTTCGACGTTGAACGTAACCCTTGATATCTTGAAAGAGAAATAAAAGCAGCCCACTTTAATTTCCCCATCTAAAGATTCTATTTTTGAAGTAAGCATAAGTAATTTGTATGGATTGCCACACTTTTTTTTAGGAACTTTGATTTCTTTTTGCGAAATTTAAATGCGTCACAACGAGTTGTAGTTTGTAAGCTAATTGATTGGACGAATCTAATAAAACCAGCCACAAATTATCTATCAACGTAGATTTTCTTCCCCAGTTTTAAGCCAAGTCACATGGTATAATACAGTCACTGGGTCAAACTCAATCAACATGCATGACACTCTGGCTAGTTCAATTAGGATTTGGCGTGACATATATGCAGAAATCAAATTGCAAATCTATAGATTAGACAATTTAAGTACGAATTAAAGCAAGGGTACGTGAATTACTAAGTTGTTTGTCTTTTAGCAAGTCTTGTTAAAAGTGGAATTTTCTGGTCCTTTTTCCCAAAGAAATTAAAAAGAAAGCAGAGATGGAATATGGTTGAGATTGCTTTGAGATTTACCTTTAAAGACGGAAATCTAGGGTGTAATCTAATGGAAGTGACACTCATGCGTTGATAAGAAATTGGCTTTAATTAAGAGGCGTATGTATGATTTATGCTTTAATTTTGTTTCGTTTTAATGGTGATAGACATGTTGGATGCCCATTCAATTAATTCAATCAGGCAGTGATTATTACTACACAGATCCAGTGCCTATCGGTAAATCCCATTACAAAGCCTATATCATATTCTGAGAAGTACAAACTTCTGTATGTCACGTCAACGTCACATATTACAAATTGTGTATATGACGAATACATGCTGAAAAAATATATATATATGCAAGTAAGAGTACACGCTCCTAGGTGTATGATATACACTACTTATTTAGCATATAACATCACATGAATGCTTCAGTTCCAAAGAGTATAATTCAAGAAGTCTTGGGTAAATAGTGGACTTCTAGATTTTACTGAGCTTTCATATTCTTTGTCATTTCCTGATAATATTTAGAAAAATATTATTCTTTTTCATTCCTTTCTATTTCTAATGTTACACATCTGCTTTTAAAAAAATGTCGTATATCACATAAATCAAAATCAAAATACTTTTGCTAAATTCGAACGTGCTATCATGTTGTCTTATTAGATAAAGGGGTGTTTGTTAAACAGCTTATTGGACCAAAGTTACTTGTTTGGATTATTCAAAAAACTAATTTAGGTATTTGATAGAATAAGTACTTGGAGAGCTTTTTAGGTTCAAAAAGTCAATTTAAAAAAGCTAATTTGATGAGTTTTTTGAAAGAATTTTTTGAAAAATTAGTTTTTTTATCTCACAAATTTGTTAGAAGCAGCTAATTTTAGCAAACAATTTTTCTACATACAGATAGCTAGTTCAAATAATTAATACAAACAGCTAATTGAAACAACTAACAGCCGGCAGTTAGCAACTGTTTGCCAAACAGGACCACAGCCTTTAACCTTTAATCTTTTTAGTCAAGACACTCAATTTTATTCAACACAATTCAGCATTATTTTAGTACTTATCATTCCATAAGTGTCTTACCAGTTGTTATTCTACATATGGATCCTCAACCTCTCACATTCAAATGTCCCACCGCCAAGGCATACAAAAAAGTTGAGATTGAGGATTGCAATGACATCCAAGTAATTAGTGTACATAAAATAACGAAAATAATCAATTGAACATCATATTCATATATAACGTAACTACCATGGGCTTCTTTCATTACTTATTTCCATGTTTTGATTTTTATTATTTTTTATTATTTTTATTATAATTTCGCGTCATACAATATGGAGATGACTCACCAGAGGGAGAAGGTAATTGGGCGACGAAATCACAGAAGTACAACGTTGTTTAGTTCAACTCTTTGCTTTCTTCAAGTTGTATTATTGCATGCTCGTGTCCCCCCCCCCCTCCCACACACCAGAAAAAAAGGGGGAAAAAAAAAAGAGAAGTTGCTTACAACCATTGTCTGAAAATTATCCTTTTCAAGCAAGAGAGGAAGGAAAAATTTACATGAACACAAGACAAATAAAAACGTGTATACCAAATTAGTGATTACATGTACTCTTATTTATAAAGCCTTTATGCATACAATAATGTACATAACAAGTATATTATTATGTGGAGAAATTATAAATTTATAATTGTATTAAAAAAAATATATCAATTTATTGTGATTGGTTTATTTTAATTTTTATTTTTAAAATTTCATATCACTATAATAATGTTTTTTATTCAATTGGACCACATCATGTTAGTATAAATTCCATGTCCTTTTCATTAGTGTACTTTTCTAAGAGCACAATATTTATCATCAGTGGCGAAGTCAGAAAATTCAGAGAGGGGTGTCGGAATTAATAACACACAATATAAAATTCAACAATAGTTATAAACTGAAATTAAATAACGAGTACATTACATCCAATCTAATTATCCTCGAAGAGACCTCATATTTTGAAGGCGATGCAAAATCAGTAGACGAGGGAATGGAATTGGTATTTATACTACAAGATGGTGGTTGTGGTTGAGTGATATTATTTCCACCTTCTTCGTTCAATGGTGAATTTTCGGATTTCAAAGTTGAAGGTAATGATAAGGATTCGTTAGCTATCTTTTTGAAATACCTATACATTTTTACCTAGTATTGAAATTAAACAATTAAATAAATTTTGAATTGAAATTGACAAATAAACTCATAAATTAAACTACAAAAAGAAAGTAATCTACAAATTAAAAATTAACCTACAATTGAAATGAAACCTATAAATTAAAATAATTTGGAATTGAAATTGATAAATAAACTCACAAATTAAAGAATACAACAAACTAATCTATGAATTGAGATTTAACCTAAAATTGAAATTAAACCTATAAATTAAACAAATTTAGAATTGAAATTGACAAACAAATCACAAATCAAACAATACAAACTTATTAATCTACAAATTGAAGAATTAAGCAACAAATTCAAGTTAATTAAATATTTAAACTAGTATTAGTAAAAGAAGAATTCACAAATTTAGAGAGAGAGAGAGAGAGAGCGAGTTGAGGCCATTGGTGGGCCATGCGCTGACCGTCAGGAGGCGACTCAGCGTGGGAACGGTCACCGATGACCGGTGGGCGGTGCTTTGGTGACCGAGTGTGTTGGTGGGAGGTTGGTGTTTTGGGTAGCAAGTAGCCAGTGCAAATATGCCAACAGTCAAACAGATGAAGCAAAATACGAAGGGGGGTGGTTTACCCCAGTATTTTCAAGGCATAAGTTAAAAAAAATTGAAAAAAATAAAACCGCAAAGGGAAGGCTGAAGGATTCGAGCTTGCGACATCAAAGACAATGAACATAACTACCAGGGCACCTGGACCGCTGAGCCAAGAGGGGTGTCAAATAAGAGGGGTGTCGAATGACACATGCTTTTTTTTTTTTTTTGAGAGGGGTGTCGAATGATACCACTGACACCACGGTGGCTACGCCACTGTTTATCATTACCATAATTGAAATTAATACAAAAAATGTATGGGTACTTCCAAGAGCACAAATATAACTTGTTTTTCTTCTTGATTATTAGAGTACATAAGTAGACCAAAATGATGAAACAAGATAATGAAGAACCATATAATTTGTTACAAAGAACCATATAGCAAAAAATATATTTGTTAAAACCCTATTTGGCAACCAGCTGGTGCCTGTTAACTGTTAGTTGTTTCTATTAGTTGTAGATATCAGCTATTTGAATTAGCTATTTGCCTTAACTGTTTAAATTAGTTATTTCTAAAAAAAATATTTGATAAAATTAGTTATTTTTGAAAAAGTTGTTTGTCAAAATTTCATTTATATACTTTCTCTACATTACTTTTTAGTTGAACATGATTTTTATTTATTAGCAATTTTATTTTCTTTTAAAAAAGAATTAAATTTTCATCATAGGTAAAAATTAATGTAATACTCGGAACCTTATTTTTATACTAATTCTACATATTTTGTGTTCATTATTCATCTGATTTCTTTTCAATTTACATGTATTCATGTGAGCCCTACGCCTTATAGCCTTATTTTATTATTTACCGGAGGATTTTTTTTAATTCTGAATTGAAATTTATGTGATTCTTTTATCTATTTTGATATTTTCAAGGTCTTTTTCTTTTTTACAAATTAAAGCTGATATGAATTTCAAATGATTTAATCTTCATTAGATTCTATTCAAATAAAACATAATATCAAATGTCACCACTAACTTGGATCAATCCACAGCTATGACCTATGGGTGTGCGAGAGAAATAAGTGAGGTTGAAGATGGGGTTGTTTGAGTAGAATTAGAATTTTTGATTTCACTAATGAGATGCCTTATAATTTTAATGAAGCATTGGATATTCTTGTCATTTATATAATCATTTACAAAGGCCTACTCATCTTAACTTTTATAAATTGACTTTTTAGATTAAAACATCTATTAGAAAAGGCTTTTTATCGAATACTACGTTAACTTTTTTAACCAGGTTAAAATAGTAAAAACCTTCCAAAAATCAATTTTGTATTAAAAAACCAATGAAAAAGTGAACAACCAAACACCCCAAAATTCTAATGTGGTACTGTTGGCCATTACGGAGTTTTTTTTTCTTTTTTGAAAAAAGGGTACCAGATTCGAATATTTACCATTAAAGCAATCAAAATTAAGTACACGTGAAATCGGGTCACCGATGAAGCGTGAAGGTGTTAATTACGTCCACGTAGCTCGAAAAGAGGGATGATTAGCGAACAGTGAAAGCTGAAACGACAATGATTAAGTTAATCAGAATAAGAAATACACCAACACAAATGTGATCAACGACAATCATCATAGCTTATGGGAAAGTGCCGCTATTTGTACTCACTAATTAGGTCACCAATCATTTTAATTGGCTAAGGCGGGCCCGTGTCGGCAGGTAATAATTAATATAATAAAACACAAATGACTTACAATTAGGTTTTGTTAATCCCATTTGGTTTTGCCCTCAATCATCATCAATAATAAATATTATGAAAGTTACGTGACCTTAATCATGAAACCAGCGACAAGCAACCCAATTCAACTATAAACAGTTGCCAAATGCCCCGTCATAGAATGCACAGTCTTTGGCAAACACAAATTAATCACGAGTTTTCCAAACGTTCTCCGGGATGTAATTAACTTTAGACGTGTCTATCATCATAATCGAGCTATTGCTAACCCATAAAGGGATATAGATTGCCTGTTACAGTCAGTAATAGAATGATTGGTTTTCCAATAGAATATAGTGTCTATTTGGATGAGGAGTAGAGAAGAGTAAGGAAGAGTAAGGGGGAGTAGGTACTCCTTACCCTTGTTTGGAAGTAAGCAAGAGGAGAGTAAGAAGGGGTGAGGAGGAGTAACCCTTACTCTCCCTTACTCCCCATTTCCTCCCGTTTTCTTACTCTCCAATTTGGGGTGTAAGGAGGAGTAAGTGACGAGTAAGGGGACTATTTTACTTATTTACCCCAATAAATTTAATTATAATATATTTTAATCTATTTTGTAAGGGTAAATATGTCAATTCGTTCATTTACTCTTATTTACTCTCCTATTTTTCCAAAAAAAGGGTAAGTGTTTATCCCTCTTAAACTCCCAAATAAGGGTAAGCAACTTATTCTTATTTACTCTCCCTTACTCCTATTCCTCCTTACTCTTATTTACTCTTACTTATCTAACTTACTCTCCTCCCAAACCGAGGGTAAGGATTTGCTTCTATCCTATATGAGTGCTTAAAATTTACCCATTACCCAAAAAAAAAAAAAAAAAATCCCCATGAGTCAGTTGTCAATAAAATATTAGTAGTAATAAGATAGATCAGAGGAATTGATAGCATGATTTCCAGAACTCATTGGAGACGAGTTTGAGCAGAAGCTAAGTAATTTCAACATACATTCATTTTTCATAAATTGGAGGTTCAAAGCTTTTCACATCCATTCCAGCAGCACTTAAAAGTAATTTAACTCATGAGTACTACTCATAAGTCATTAACTATGGCAAGGTTTGCGAGTTCATCTAGGCTGAGGACAAATTATATTAGAAGAAAGGATTTTCCAGTCTCCCCCCTGAAAGAATAGTGTAAGCTTGTGAAAAAAAATTTCAATCAATGACGTTGGAGATAAAGAGTACCATAGTTATTTCTCTAAGATTTCATTCACGCTTCTACTGTCAGCAAGGCCCGATTTTGCTCCCCAGTAAAATTTCCTTATCAAGCAATGTCAAGAGGGGCTTCATGATTCAGAGGACTCAGACAGGTTGCACGTTCCTAGATTGCAAAGCATGTTGGATGAGCTTCACGGCTTCTTCATAATTCAAGAAGCCCATGTACCAAAACTCATTGTTGTTAATGGTAATAATCTGGATGTATTTCTCAGCTGGATTTAATCTGTTGGAAGAGCGGTTGACTGATTTAAGCTGGTCCAATGGGATGACGACCTATTCACATGTAACAAAAACTGCCTTAGTAAGAATCAAAGCAGCATTTGCAAGGGTTTAATAGAATACACGTACGAGGTCTCCATACATTTTTGTAGTGCATGTTGGTTTCTGTCAGAAGACCAGCAAACAGATATCAAGAGGGATCACAAACATCAACAAATGCATGCCCGAGAATGCAGTGAACATTTGTAGCATCAGATCATTTTCAAGCTTTACATGACAAAGTTCCTAGCGTATAGGATGTGCAAAAAGCACAGCTGACAGTATAAAACCAGCAAAGATATGCTGTCACTGTAAGTAGACGAGAACTGAATGTGTCATCGTGCCCACATATGTATTACTTCGAAGTAAGCAGCCCCTCAAACCCCCCAACCCTGAAACTCTAGGCCGGCAAAGTGATTAAGGCGCATGGAAGAACCTGCAGCAGCAAACTACTGGCCATGTCTAGGCAAACAGTTGTACTAAGTGTTCATAATGAAGTTCATCATGTTTCTCTCACATGTTTTAGTAAAGAACTAGACAAAGAAAGAACTACAAACAAAGGAGCATGAGACATTCAAGATTCATGGTTATCCACCTAGTGAACAAAATCTGACCTATCATAACGGCACATAGGGAGTTTTGGAAAATCACACGTATGCATAATGGTGGCACTTAAGAGCTATGCATATGGCAGTAGTACTGGTGAAAAAACAATTCCTAACAAAATTAGCTTGACTGTGCAACAGGCATCAACTACCAGGAAATCGGCTCCTCATAGACTGATTTCTACTTCTCAAATTACAGAGCTGATATCTCCAAAAACCAATCAATTTCTGTCCACAATGCATAGTCCACTGATTAATTACAAAGATATAAATTTCTGATATACTCAAGCTGGAGACACCTTTTGGTGCGTAAAAGGAAAAATCACATCATATTGGGGAAGAGTTTGTCAATCGCACCTTATAGTAGCTCCATTCTGTCTGGTCCTCATCTTTGTAAGGAAGGGGATCATCACTGCAAAAGGCAAGCTTGGCGGTAGATACATATAAAGTTCCCATCACAGGGCCAGCTGACGTGGATAAGTAACATGCATATGTATCCATGAGTCGCTCTCCGGGGATTCTCTGAAATGTTTGCAAGAAAATTTTTTCATAACCTCCTTCAGCTAGTACTTTAGAGCTGTGTATAATTCTTCCCATAGCGGCATCAGCCAAACTGGGGTTTGTTTTGACTATCATAAAGAAAATGAAAGGGTGAAGGGTCAGATCTTATCTGTGTATGAAACTCATTAACATATGACTGGCAATGACATTGGAAATAAGTTGAAAGCACAGAGCATGCACACAATGAAATATGCTAAAGAAGAGCAATGAAATATCATTTGGCCACAGGCAGCATATGGTAACATATGAAAGCTTATTTTTAAATAATTTTAATCTCTGTATCACATACACATGAGCCAAGTGCCATGGCAAGAGCATATGCAAGTGAGAGACATGTGGGAAAATATCCAAAAGGCAGGATATTCTTTATTCTCCAAATCAAACTTTAAAATCAGCCTTCCCAAACTCAAGGATTATAATGAGTAAATGGTATATACATCAAGCTTCCAATCTCAGCACTAGACCAGCCAAAAACTGGTCTATCCTGATGACCCTAGCGAACATTTTAGCTGCACAAACAAGGAGATGCTCACACAACTACCTAGCTCTAACCAGCAAAGTGTGAAGTAACTAGAAACTAACAGGAGAACATTCTAATTCATGAGTTGGCAAGCTTCCACTGGAACAGACAGAGTTGTATTTTCTATAACCAAGAAACAGGTGCAAAATGTTAGCTTAAAATTCACCAAAGAGGCAGGTCATAGAAGCAACTCAAATGCTTCTCAATCGGACAAATTCTCTCTGACCTGTTACTGGATATGTTCATTAAGCTTAAACATCTGAAAAATGTATGGAAGGCAATCCCAAGTCAGGTAAGCTCCACCCTATGTTGTGATCAGTGGCGAAGCCAGCGTGGTGTCACTCCACACCCCTCTCAAAAGAAACAAATCAATATATGTTAGAAATTAAAAGAATTAGAAGTTAGTATATATACCAAATAAGCTGAAGTTAGCCATAAATCAGCGCTTGGCTCAGTGGTCCAAGGGCTTCGTGTTTGTGTCTGATGCGTAAAGGTGGGCAATGGATCGGGTACCTATTGGGTCAAGCGGGTAGGCCCGTTTAAAATAGGGCCAATAAATGATCGGATCAATAATGGGCCAACCCATTAAGACATATTAACAGGTCGGCCCATTAACGAGCCGTTTAGTGAACCATTATTTTTTTAATCCTACTTGACGTACTAATTTGCATGTTTCAATTAGTTAAGCTTAATACCAATATTTTATACATAACAATAATTATTATACATAGTTTTTTTTGTAAATTTGTTCCATTTTAAAACGGGCCAAAAGCGGGTCGGCCAAACCCAAATAGTTAACGGGCCAACCATGGCCCGACCCGGTCCACTTTGTAAACAGATTGGCCCTAACCTGACCCGACTCGACTGATTGCCCACCCCTACTGATGTGTCTGACATCACAAATTCGAGGCCTCCAACCCTTATTTTTGAAATGCTATTTTTTTTCATTTTTTTTTTTAAATTTATGCCTTACAGATACAGTCCCCCCACCCCCTTGGTATTCTCTGCTTTGGGTTTGCTGTTCGCACTTTGCTACCCAAAACCCCCTCCCTGCACGCACACACTCAGCCACCAAAGAAGTCTCCCATCGCCCACCGGTGACCGGCCCCACGCTGACTGCTCAGTCCACTAGTCGCCTCCCGACGGCCATCGCACGGCCCACCAGCCCCACCCCCTCCAAATTTATGAGTTCTCCTTTTACTAATACTAGTTTAAATGTTCTAATTGACTTGAATTTATTGCTTAATTCTTCAATTTGTAGATTAATAAGTTTGCATTATTTGATTTCTAAGTTTGTTTGTCAATTTCAATTCCAAATTTGTTTAATTTATAGTTTTAATTTCAATTCTATGTTAATTCTCAATTTGTAGATTAGTTTGTTTTTATTGTTTAATTTGCGAGTTTATTTGCCAATTTCAATTCCAAATTTGGTTAATTTGCAGGTTTAATTTGAATTATATGTCAATATGCATAGATATTTCAAAAATTGTTTAATTTGTGATTAATTTTCTGACACCGGTCTCCGAACTTTCTGACTTCGGCACTGGTTGTGATCATATAGTGCCCTCTCTCCACCACCCAACTAAGAAAACGTATGGAAGGCTATTGAAGTTTAGGTAAGCTCTCCCATGCTTTCTGATGATATCAGTATCCTCTTGTCACTACGCAACCCCTAGATTTAGGCGTCTTTTCGCCTCACACGATATTCAAAAAATGATTCCATTACAAATCAGAAGGGCAAGCTAGGCTCCCCTAGGCTTCCACGGCACAACCTAAATAACAAGTCTTATTGTGAATTTTATATTCAAACATAGGTCTTCCTACTTGGATTTCGGAACCTTATTTTGACTACAATCACACTCTGTACAACTTGTCTAACCTTGAACAAGCACGCTTATTAGACAAGCTCTGTTGCTTCATATTGTGAGTATTCTCTAATTTCCCTCACAGAAACCGCAGCACAAAATAGCTAATAAATACAGCAGTTCATAACTTTTAGAACAAGTAATGTAATTGTGAACTTATTAGCCAATTAAACAACAAAAACAAACACAAATTCTCCCACCAAATTAAAAGAAGAAATGTCCTCTCAATAAACAAGAAATTGAACATGCAATTGCTCTTTGAAGAAGGGACTTGAAGCTTGGCTATCAATATTAACGATTTTGCACTCTATGTTAACAATCAATCAAATGTAGGCAATTCCATCCGAAATGCCAATCCAGCTTAAAAAATTGGCGGACAGATGATGTTAACAATTCAAACTCAGACAAAAACGGGGCAAAACCCTAAATCAAAACTCAATAAAAATAATGAGAATTGAACAAGAAATCACTCTGTAATCATATCAACGAGTTGAAATTTCATACGATGACAAAGATGATGAAAACATACAGTGTTGCCAGGTGTTTTCGGCGAGATCCTCAGCTTTCTTAGCAGCCTCCTTGACGTTCGAACCCCACCTTCCTAGCACATTCTTCATCGTATCCATTTTATCTGTCTCAAAAATGACATCAAACGTCGCTCTCAAAAATTCGCAAGCAATCAAAATCAATCAACTTCATTCTAGAAAACAAATCGCATGAAAAACCCAAAATTGAACCACAAGACCTTTGAATGAGCCAGATGAGGAGAGAGAAGGAGAGGAAGAACGCGATATATAAGGATTAGATTCGCGGGAAGCAGACGAAGAAGATGTATTAGGATTTGGCTCCGATACCAATTGCTCGCTCCACCTCACTGATTTCTGCGCTTTCAGCTTCGACTCCGGCGGTTCATTGACGGTGGCGGTGGTCTCCGCCGGCGCCGAGGACGACTTCGTCCCGTTCTGGAGATCCGGAGTCCGATTCGGGCCGGACTTGGCTTCGGTTTTCGGGTTAGTACTACCCTCCATTATCCCTACGACTAGTCGCAGGAATCACCTCGAAATCGTTGATGACTGGCGAGTCGACTCAGACATGGAGCGCGGGAAGAGAAGAAGAGATAGAGCGACGGAAATGGAGACCCAGAGAGAGAGAAGGAAATGGCGATCATGGCGGTGTTATTTTTGGTTTGAGACATCTCATGTGCCATGAATTGGGAATTTGGGAATTCAAATTTTTTTCATAGTTATTAGTACATGTTGGTCGCGCCCACAACCCCACCCCCCCCCCCCCCAAAAAAAGTAGATGTTAGTTTAAAGTGGTTAGATATTTGTTTCCCTTAAATGTAAAAGAGTTATATAATTTTAGGGTCCGACATCAATTCAACTTCAATAAAAATTGAGAATTGAAGATTAAAAAATAGAAATATATCTATTTTAATAGTTTTTCGTCAATTTCTTTATCAAATCAAACTAACTGTTTTTTTCCTAGGGAGTCAAAAAATTAATTTAATTTTTTTTATCATGAAAAACCAATTCAATGTTTAAGATTAAGTATGATATGAACCATTATCATTCAAACGTCAATCTCATAGGAATAACATTGTGAATTATAGTTTCATATGAAATTGACTTAATCACATTGTATTGTGCACCTTAAATTAACAAAATTACAAACAAAATATAATAGTGAAAAATCCACTAATTTAATATAAATTAATGAAGTAAGGTTTTTTTTTTTTTAAAAGAACGTGTAATGTAGCAAAGACAAATATAGAAGATAACATTGTACGATATGTTCAAAATTTTAATTTATTCAGAGAAGTGAGTAATTTGAGCAAGATTACGAATGGATTATTGAAAAGGTCGAGTATAGGAATGTATACCTAATCCACCTTGAAGATTGATTGAAGGAGGGGGGACGTACACTGGAAGCAAAGCATGGCCATGCAAAGAAACCAAAGCTTCAAATGTTAAGAGGAAAGAGATTCAAAGAATGGCAGAGGAAGATTGTCAATTTCATGCACTACACTTTATATTTGTCATCTAATGTATTCTCCTATTTGGTGAAGGAAACCTCGCGCTGTGCATTTTGCAAGTAGTGTTATATTTAGAAATTATATGACTGGCAAAGTTCCCAGTTAGGGATATGTGTTTCCTCTGGTGCTCTCCCGCCATTTTGCCCGCTACTTGCGTTTGGGAGGTTCTTTCAAGCCCAGCCCAAAGTATCGGCGAGAGAGGGAGGATTCATAGAGGCTTTTGGGCTACTAGTTGGGTTTCCGGGCCCAGTAAGAGCTGAGTGGTGATGTCCCCAAGAAAAGCCCAATAGTTAGCTGTTTTTAGATAGTAATTGTTCAATGTGATATCTAAACTTAATCTTTAATGCATCGTAATTATGTGTCAGTTAAAAATATCAAATGCGTAAATAAGTAATTAGGCAACTGAATTCGATCTGTTTATTTTAGACAGGTTAAGCGCGTCAACCCATTTAAAAATTAAATGAGCAGAGGTAAAGATTTTTCAACATGTTTAATAAATATGCTAGTTTTAGGTAGAGTAATTCTCAACTCATTTAAGTTCAAGATAAACACGAATACGACCCAATCTGACCTGACCTGTTACCCAACTATAGGCGGAACCAATTGATGCCAGGGCTCCAAGCATTAGCATGGGCATACCAGAAAACCCATTCTTTTAAAAAAAAAAAAACAAATAAAATAAATCATACAACCAAAGTCTTCTTGGCTCAATGCTACACCTTTACACATGAGGTTTGAGGATTGTTGCACAATAGATGAATTAAACAAATTAATGCTTTAAGTTGTTCAGTTACGTACGTAGATTAAGACATATAATCAACTTATCTATTATTTGTTATTAACCACATATAATATTCAACTCAAAAATCTCTCTCTTTTACTTCTCAGCAACAAACTATAAAAAAACAAAACTATAAAAAATTATAAGAAGTTACAAATAGTTATAACGATCATCCTATTCAAAAAAAAAAAAAAAAGAAAAATCAATGTGCACCTGTTATGAGCACAAATACCCACTTTTCCGCTCCTGGTAATCTCCAAATTGCTGTAGGTAGGTGAACCCCCATGGGCCAATGGCCGTCCATACATCAGTTGTTCTCTCTCCCTCTCTTTCTCTCTCTCCCCCCAATAATCTGTCGACTTATTTCATGCAGTGCCACAGCCAACCCTACTTGTGCAATAATCCCCACTGTCCGGCTGTACACAATTATTGGACCCCTAATTCACCACATGATCCAGCTTGCCAGCTCAATAATGTGAGACTGGATTCACCCATTATGTATAGCACTAGGCACGTCTCCGTCTATACGTGTGTCAGCCAATAATATTGTGGAGTTATTACAATTTTTAACGGCAGAGGTCAGAGTATTGTGAGATGGGGTATATGCAAGCAAACTATTGTAATTTTGTTGTTGAAGGTGATAACAAGATAATTATACAGACTTTACAAGGAAAGATCCATATATCATCGTAGATTCAGCACATCATTAAAGATATTTACACTTAGAAAGAGCAAGAAGTTCAGATTGTCATCAACTATATCTTCAAAGAGGCCAACATGACAACAAATTGACTTTCTCAATTCAGGTATTCTATTACGAAATCTTTTATTACTGATTTATGCTTCTCACCATCACTTAGGACCATCTTAGAAGATGACGTAGTTGGGCGTACTCTTGTGCTTACCTTGGTAAAATATAAAAAATAAAATATATAATCTTTTTTGAATCGGCTTCACTCTTAAGTCAGCTTAACTTGGATTACTTTCTACATATATCACTAGTAAAATTAAGGGTTTAGATTCAGCATTAAACTAATACTATTAAGCTTGGTCTTTGTCTATACCATGAAGTTATTATGGTATTGCGTAGCTGATTAGAGTTTTAAAGTGAATAAAACTTAGTGCACCACTTTTTATCATTCTTCATAAGGACCACAATTTTTATGATTAATTAAACGGGCAATGAAAGAGGCTATTGTTTTGGTATATTCTCAGTAAAACACAAAGAAATAATCTTGTAAATGTAAATTTTCATATTAGACAATTATAACAGTTGTTATATCGTCCACCCGGTTATACAAATGCAATTGTGCAATTGGGCCCACAAATTATCTCCACGTACAAAACACAAAGAAAACCGCATGATTTCGGCTCACTAAGAATGCCCTATAGCTAACTAAAATATACTGCTATGCATCCAATTTCGCTCACTAAAAATAATGTATAGCTCACTAAAATATTTTAGTAAGCAGAGACACAGTTTTAGTGAGATAATACGTACTTTTAGTGAGCAGACATACCGAAACTAATGTATCTTACGTATTCAAGTTTCACTTAGTAAAAATACTATATAACTTATTAAATGTGCTATTGTATTAAAAGAGTGTTATTGTGAATCTGAAACTCACTAAACTATATTCTAGTTGTCTATATTTTTTTTAGTGAGTTATGATATTTATTTACTGAGTTGGTATATCATACAATCGGTTGTACATAACCAATTGTACAATCGAATTTCATCTCACTAAAAATGTATAGCTCACTACAATACTTAGTGAGCTGAGATATAATTTTAGTGAGCTAATACATACTTTTAGTGAGCGGATAGATCAAATCAATGCATCTTATGTATCCTAGGTTTCACTTAATAAAAATACTACGTAACTTATTAAAATGTGCTATTGTACTAAAAAAAAAGTGTTATTGTGCATCTGAAGCTCACTAAACTATATTATAGTTGTCTTTATTTTTTAGTAAGTTATGGCATATATTTAATGAGCTATGACATATATTTAGTGAGTTATGACATATATTTAGTGAGTTGGATTATATTTAATTAATTCACTACATTTCTATTATACTCACAAAATATAATACAAACACCCTTAAGGCATAGTAAAAAATAATTGAGCTGTAACATAACCCAAGAACTTCACAATATTATTTGCTGGCTATCTATACTATTCTTTTTAGTAAGCTATACTATTTATTTAGTGAGTTATGATAGATATTTGGTGAGTTATAAAATATATTTTGTGACCAATATGATTTAGCGTGGAATACTAATCATTCATAATAAAAAATGAGTGAACAAATAATTTTAGTTAGCACATATATTTTTTTGTTCATATTCTAAGGTATGATATATTCATCGTTTAGTGAGTTATGACTTATATTTAGTGAGCTATGACATACTTTTCGTGAGTTGGACTATATTTGTATTATATTAACTAAATATGTATAATACGAATGC
Source organism: Carnegiea gigantea (assembly GCA_029747015.1). Classification (NCBI taxonomy): domain Eukaryota; kingdom Viridiplantae; phylum Streptophyta; class Magnoliopsida; order Caryophyllales; family Cactaceae; genus Carnegiea; species Carnegiea gigantea. The sequence continues at coordinate 77,970 of JAKOGI010001625.1, forward strand.
GCTTATGTCATAATAAAAGATAATATAAATATTTCTTACTACTATTGTATTGCTCATTAAATATATTATATAGCTTCCGAATGTGCCTTTATCTTTTGAAACACCAGTAGGATTACATAAAATTCTAACATAATAATCAACATCAACAGCCTCAGCAACAGAACGATCTAATGTACATATGAAAAATGAAGTATCAACTGCAAAAACAACATAATTTTTGTGGTGAGCTATCTAACACATAATTGATGAGCACAATCTTCATTCTAGTGAGCCAAATGCTTGTGTTAGTGAGTAGAAATGCTCTGTGGTGCAAGGCAACAGATTTTTTTTATAGTTAGTTATTGTTTTATCTGTTATTCATAAGATTAATTATAGTGATTATATTTGGTGAGCAGAGAACTGATTTATGGTTGCTGAATACAAGCTCAATACAAGTGAGCTAAATATATTTATTTAGTGAGCCAATGACTATATTTAGTGAGCACATAGCTCATATTGGTGGGCTATTGTGTCTCATATGTACATAGCAACAATGAAAATATCATCTGGAAAAACAATCATAACATTTGTGCTGAGCTATAATGCAATATCGGTGAGCACACAAGTTAATTATAGTGAGCTGAACATTTCTTTAAGTGAGCAAAAACAACTCTGCAGTATAGGATAACATATTTTTTATAGTGAGCTAAATGTATACCTTTAGTTAGCCAACGACTATATTTAGTAAGTGTATAACTCATAACGGTAAGCTATCGTTTCTCATATATCGCAAACCAAAATTTACATAATGCAATCTAATTCAAAAATTTCGAAATTAACTCATCAAAACGCAAAACTAACGAACACAACTTCCAATCCTGAAAATAAAAACAGAGGTCGAAAAAATACTACCAAACTTGACGAACAATTCCCGTTTTATGAAGATTCAACATCAATAGTGACGTTAAGGTCAAACCCAACCATTCAATAATTGCTGAACATTAAAGCAATCGAAGCAGCGAAGAGTAATCGAACAATGGGGAGAATGATAACCTCGATTTAAAAAAATTGAGGAGAATGAATTTTTTTTTTAAAAAAAGCCTAGGGCTTGGCAGTTGGATGACTCAAAATCGCTGTTGGTGGGCCCGGGTGGACAATTGAATTGTCCACCCGGTTGTACGTTTGTCCACCCGGTTGTACGTAATAATTTACGCAATTATAGGAATTATTGTTGTGAGATTATTTCTTTTTAAATTGCATCCTTGATGTAATTTAAGCGTTTATTGTTTAAAAATGATACAATCTTATACGTGATGTGTTCCTTTTATAAAACAGAATTAGTAATTAATTGAATTAGATTATAAGCTAGACTTTACTTTTCACTTAATTAACACTCTAAAAGAAAATCATCAGAATAAAAATTTAAAAAAAAGAGATGGTTTTATGCAGTCTCTGTCGATAGTTAGTTAAACAAATCACACCTTTATAATAAATTCTTAAATTTTTTAAAACATTTAATTATAAAATTTAATCGGTAGGGAACATATCTTAAAATTTTTTAAACTAAAAGAAAAATCATAAATTGATAGGGATAGGGCTCAGAAAATTTTGCCCAAACTTATGACCTGAATTTTTTCGACTTGAAAAAAAATAGTAGTGTCGTGATGTTTTCGTACAAATTTTAAATCCAAACATAAATATTTTTTTTTCTTATCGCCATATTTAATTTTTACATGAATGCAAACTTATATGATTTTACTTACCTTAAAAATTAAATATGATGATAAATTTCACCTCGAAGTTATATATATTATCTTATTTATTAAACTAAAAACAATCCTGACTCGAAATTTTACGACCTCTCCATTGGGTTATGCCACGGGAAAACCTTCCAAATGAATGGAAGTCAGGGATGTCAATAGGTGCGTTTTACCTATGAATACCAATCTTCTGTCACGTGGCTGAATCTCCATGATTTATACATAACAAGCCTTAATCAGTCAATATATCATACACCTAAAAGTATATATTTACGAAAGTCATGTAAATAAAAAAATATATCAATAACCGCTCAATATGATAAATATATATTTATATATATATATATATATATATATATATATAATAACAGAGTACAAACTTTTGGATGTAGATAATAATTTGATGTGAGTTAGCTTGTCTTTTGGGGCAAGACCATTGACCATGCTAGGCCTGACACGTGTCCTCCCGGGGTCTCAGCAACGCCGAAACTTCGGGACGTTTAAGTTTCCGTGTCTGTTTCCTCATTGCTTCCCTTGAACCTCTCCAAAACAAACAAGCAAACTATCACCAACCTCTCTCTCTCCGTGAGCCGTTGAAATTGTCGTAAAAAAAAAAAAAAGAAAAAAAAAAAACTCTTTAAGTTTCCGTAACAGCTTGGAGCCTTTTGACGCGTTAAAAATTGCGGCTGTCTTTCGGAATTAGTCAGTATTTTCAATTAGTCAATTCTTGCATTTAATTTGCTTGTGAAAAAACGCCTTTCTAAACTGCCAATTTAAACTAAATTTAAATCCAAATTTAATATCCTAAAAATTTCGTCACTAAACAAGATGTAGAAATTTAATGTAATAATTTTATTAATAAATTGTAAAATTATAAAAAGACTAACATCAATTGATGCTAAATTTAAGAATTACATACTTCCTATTACTATGCAGAAATAGAGTTGACGAAATTTAGAGCTATATTTTACTTTAATGATAAATGAAAACCAATTTAATCAAATAACATTAACATTTTACAAAACTCAATTCCAAATATTATTTTTGATTTGATGTTCACCTCATGGTTATCAAGCGATGTTATTTTCATTGACAATGATATAGATAAATTGAATATTGATGTAGCCATTCAAACAATGTGAAAACAACAATAATCATTATTTTTGTATCACAGTATATAAAAAAGTTGTTAGACTTTTGATATTTCCATAAGAAAACGGGAAGCTAGAGAAGGGAATAAAAGAAAAGAAATGTAATTAGATGATTATTATATTAATTAAGATAGAAATTGAATTTGAAAATATGACAAAAAGGTGGTTGAGTAACAGGTCAAGCCCACCACAATCCAGCTCTACATTTATTATTCACCACCGCCTTTCCCACCCTAACCACCCCCCCACCCAAAAAAAAAAACAAAAAAAAAACCGACCTTTCCCACTATAAATATATACTCTGTGTTAACCCCAAAATACCAACACGTTCTGCTCACTATCTCTCTAATTAGCAATTACATCGCACTTTCTCTCTCTTCCCTCAAAGAAATCAACAATGGCTTTTGCTAAGATCCAAGTCGCTCTGATGTTGGCTCTCTTGGCCACCGCCTGCATGGCTCAGGCACCAGCACCAGCTCCAACCCCCATCGCCACCCCTCCTGCCACCGCCCCAACCACCGCAGCACCAACCCCAACCCCAGTCGCCGCCCCTGTCGCCACCCCCACCGCCGCCCCCACCCCCGTCGTCTCAGCCCCTGATGTCGCCCCTGCTGCCAATTCCCCTGCCCCTTCTGTCGCTTCACCACCCGCCCCAATCTCCCCCACCGCTGGTCCCACCGCCGACAGCAACCCCGCCCCCAACTCCGCCTTCAAAGCCACCGTTGCCGGGGGCGCCGTCTTCGGTGTCGTGGTTGCCGCCTTGGTTCTGTAATTTGAGTTATTATTGCCGGCGTTAAGCTCTGGATCTGATTTCAGAGATTTGATTGGGTTTGCTTTTGTTTTTCATATAGTTTAAATTTAGCTGATTATTTTGTATTGATCGAGACATTGAGGTTCATATTCATAGTGAGCTGAGCGTGTGTGTATTTGGATTATTTTTGGAGATTCATGGATTCTAGTGCTGGTACGTAGAAAATTCTTTTGTAATGAATCTCATGTACATGAAATCGCAATAAAATATATGTTCTCTTCTCTAATTTTGGTTGTTCTAATTGCATTACTCTCCCGATCCTCGTCTTAGATTTATCATCTATAATCTATAATTGTAATTATGATTTATGAAGTTGATGAAATAGAGAATTGCAGTATTAATTGTACATGTTAAATTTTATATATTAATTGAACCTCTAACACAAAGTCGTAACTCACAAATTTATATAGATGCTCAAATTCTTTAATTTTATCAATACGAAATAATACTCACTTTCATATTCGTTAATTTTATTAATGTGTGGCAACATTAACTTTCATACTCTAATAGTATAAGTTTTCAGCAATTTCTTGTGATTTGTTCTTAAGCTAGTTCTTAGATGATTAATCAGATTTTTACTTTTTATCTATGCTTTGATAATTTTTTTTTTTTGGGGGTGTTTTTGATGGATTTCATCCAAAGAAGAGTTAAGTCTTCAAGTAAAACAATCATTATACTTTTTCCTCCCTATAATTTCAAAACATATATTGTACTCTCAAGAGTATGTACTCTAATATAACATATAAACAATTATATATTAAAAATAAAATACATGCCAAATAAACTCCAAGAAAATGTATATAAATTGAATGTAGAAGAATGTATTCTCGGGTATATATAATAATTTGCCCTATAATTTGGTTTTTTCTTTTGGATAAAAGAGGTAAGTATTACAATCTAAGCAAGTTTTCTTTCAAGGGTTCTCCATAGATTATCCATATAGAGAATAGAAAGAAGGTCTCTATGTGGGACCACATTTCATACAACCATGTAATGTAAGGAATGGCAAAATCTTGTCAGCCAATCAGCTATGCAATTTCCTTCTCGAAAAATATGATGAATAAAAACCTTGTTATATAACTGAATGTAAGCTAGTATATTCTGTACGAGTACTTGTATTTCCCATGACGTTTGAATATGACCTTAAACTACTTGAATGAGAGTTTTGTTATCTCCTCCTAGATGAATATGAGTGAAACCTGTTTGTTCTGTTACGCAAAACTGTTGCTTCTGCTATTAAGATTGATGATGCTCCCAAGTTGAATGCTGATGATTGAATAAACTTCCCTTCCCAGTTACGAATGATGAACCCTCGTGCTGCACCTTGTGATGATTTTGATCCATCAAAATTTATTTTGATAAACCCTCTTTGTGGCTTCCTCCATGCTATCCAATATATCTTCTTCCGGTTAATGGCTGAGAGTTTTGGGTTTGGTGGTTAAAGTGTTTGTGTGAGTTTGTGTCGAATACGCCTATAATTTGGTGTATATATCCATCGTGTAGGAAGGCATTTTTCTTTCGGAAAGAGAGAAAGATGATTAAACGATCGTGACAACAATAAGTCAATAATTGCCCCAAGAAGGCTTCATTGTTATAAAGTCATAGAAAAAAGCCCGGGGGGGAACGAGAAAGATGTCAATGTTTCTAAAGGCGTACAATTAGGAGCTCAAGATAAGGAAAGATGGCACTGCAAGTAGAGTCAAGAAAAAGCAGCAGTAAGAAAGAAAAGGGTGAGAGTACGTAGAGTGTGCCCAACCCATTATTAAGTAACTTGGTATGAGTTGTCACATGCAATTGTTAATAAATCACTATCTAATAGAAGTCGACTTCTTAGCTACTCATGATTATTCATCTAACATATGGTAATCAGGGAGATTGAAGCATTGATTGTAAGTAACTTTTCTTCAAGGCTAAATTGTCGACAAATATAATGTAACCAACCATTGATTGTAAGTAACTTTTCTTCAAGATAAAGATTGATTTTATGATCATTTACTGATATTTAATCCGGATAACATCTTACCAGCTTTGAGTATAGAAGTTCATCCGGTGGAGCGCACGGAGTTCATGAAACTATGAGAGCAATATCAACCCAATTTCACGCGCGCTACCTCATGGTATGGAGCCATCTAATGTTCCATTCATCGTTCCCCTTTTTTGGCCTTTTTGTGAATTTTCTTTTTTCTTTCTCTGGAAAATATTATTTAAATAGTTAAAAAAAAATAAAGTTATATATTATATATTGGATCTATGATAAGTACTTTATTGGGTCATCTAAATTAAAGTTACGTATGTTGAAGAAGTAAAGAAACATAAGTTTCAAAAGATATACAATTTCTGATAGGACAGAGTCCAGTTCAAAATTTGGAACAGCGATGATATGTGTCTTCTCGCAAGATGCGAGTCAATGTCTTGCCTCATCCTAAATTAACGTATTAAATAATTTAAAATCACAAAATTCTCAATGATTACACTTAAATTTGTGTCGGCTGCGCCGATGAAGTTTTCAATGATATCTTAACCAGATTAACTCTATCCGTAAAGACATATGATGCGTGTATTTTATAAATATAGTAAATTATGGGCAAAAAAGGTGATTTTATATCATTTATAATTTGTAATATACTTTCACTGGATGATCATACCATTTTTTTCAATTTAAAAATATTGTAATATAATTTTAAGACTAATACGATATACGTAAAAACTAAAAAGTGTCTGTTTATCATTCCTCAATTTGGAAATTCATTGCAATTGCCCCAAACCTCTTAAGCAAATTAACCGCAAATGACCAATTGGGTGAACTACTTGCCTGTCAATCAGTGAGCATGATGATCAAAAAGAAAAAGAAGGCCCAAACATATGGCTATAGTTTTGGATGGGTCGAACACTGATATATCAATCACTGCAGCCTAAGGCTGAGAAAAAGTGTATCAATTGGGCTTATTTTTAAACAGATTTCGGAAAATTTTGGGTAATACTTAGTGTCTTGGGCTCGAATACCTTCTGGGGCTCTGTTCTTACCCATAAGTTCATGACATACCGTCCGCCCATCGCAATATATTGTACTTCATCATGTTGGCACTCAGATCCCCACGCGTCCAATTCACAAACATGAATTGGCAAAATACGGCATGTGTTCAGTCACTTGATTTATTGTAGTTGTTTTTTGATGACCAAATGTCATATCTAAAGGGAATGGAAAAGTTTTGACTCTACCCAACTTACACATGGGGGTAGGGATTGACATGGGACGGATTCGGATTAAATTGAACTATACTCGTTTCCATATCCATTTTTAAAAGTCATATCCATACTGTACTCATACCCATACTCATCGAATTTTGGATGATTGTACCCACACCCATACCAATCGAATTTTTCGGATTTACGGGTTTTATTCGGGTATATATAGAGTGCGCAAAGTGTCACCCATATTCAACACATATCTGCATACACAGTATCTTTGATTAGCAATTTTAAGCGATACAACTAAAATTCATGTCGGATAAACTCACGGAAGTTAAAAATGTAAAAAATTTAATTTTTCATTTCTACATAAATAAATACTATACACTTAGAGTTTCATGTCAAACATTATTTTTGAATTTTACCGTATTTTGGTCGCCTTTTATTACCAAATCGGGTACACAATCGGGTACGGATTTTAAGAATCCATACTCATACCCATACCCATTTTCAAACGCAAAATCCATACCCGCCCCATACCCATTTTTTGTTATAAGTTTTCATATCCATACCCGCTATAAATGGGGCAAGTTCGGGGGTTTTTCGGGTTCGGGTGCAACTTCCATCCCTACTTACACATACTCGTAACCACATAATATTATACAGCAACAACACTTCTCAATATGAGTCTCATTTTTACAGGGTCTGAGGAGATTCAGACATAGACAGCCTTGCTTCTATCGATATTCCTATCTGTAATAAGGCTGAATCAAAGAGACCCACAAAAATAATATTTTGTGAAAACATTTTATACAACAACAATAACAACACCTCCCAGTGTGGGTCCCGCTTTCGCGGGGTCTGGGGAGATCCAGGTATAGGCAACCTTACCTCTACCAGTATTCCTACCCATAGTGTGAAAAACATTTTATAGAAGAAGAATTTTGTAAAAACCTTAAATGCAAAAAAAAAAATAAAAAAAATGGATACGCATAAGAGAATTGGCTAATAAATACTAATAAATCAGGTGACCGTAATTATGTAAAAAAACTTACAACATAAGTACAACATAGCAAAGTAAGGTAATATGCCTTAACAAACAGAGGTAGGCAACATAGTGTCTCTTTTCATATGAATGTACTACCTACATATAAACACGACATACGAAAAAACCAAAACCAAACCTATCATACTACAACAGGAAAAAAATCCACCCAATCAGGTGAGCAACTCTCTCTGATCTAAGATCCTAATCCTATCTCACTATAGTCTCTTATCCTGAACCATGTCCCCCGTCAATTCTACAACTTTCAAATGCTCTCTAATCACCTCGTACAACCTCTTCTTTGGCCGTTCCCTCCCTCTTTTATATTCGAGGATGTTAATCCCCTCCCATCTCCTTACTGGAACGTCCACGCTCCTTCTTTTCACATGGTCAAATCATCGGAATCTTGTTTCTCTTAGCGTAAATTCTATAGGAGTCACTTTAACTAAATCTCTAATTACCCAATTCCTAATTCTACCCGTTCTCGTATAACCACACATCCACCTAATCATCCTCAACTCTGCTACCGTCAACCTTTGGACCTGTATTTTTTTTATAGGTCAACATCGATCCATACAGTACAGCCGGTCTAACTAATATACGATAAACTTTGTCTTTTAATCCTACAGGCATCCTCTTATTACACAGCACACCTGAAGCAAAATTTTAATTTTGCTAACCCACTTTTATGCGCTGGTTAATATTTTCATCAATATCCCCATTTTGTTGAATGATCGAGTTTCGATATTTAAATTTCTCGACTCTTGGTATCGTCATCCCATCAATGGTGACTTTTCCCTTGCATCTTCCCTTCCACTGAAACAACAATGTAGATACTCAATTTTTGATCTACTTACTCTAAACTCTCTGGACTCCAATATAACCACCTAATATTATAAATCTAAGATATTTTTTATTTTTAGATGCACAAAATTATACCTTCCATGCTTTTAAAGTGTATTAATCACGTTAAAATAATACTACATGCATCAGTAATAAAATCTAATAACTTAAATGTCCAATTGTCATGCAACATTGTCTAAAAGAAGTCTTTATCTATTATCTTTGGATTAGGGTAGTGATATATGTCTTACCGTAAGACACTCTTAAGTGTCTTGCTGACATGTTTTATGATTTAAAATCACAAATTTTTTAACGATTATACTTAATTATGAATTGCTAAGATTAAGTATTCGTCGGCTACGCCTATAAAATATGAGATGATACCTTATTCACATTAACCTTATTCGCGAGCACATATGATATGCGTATTTTAAAAATATGACAAATTATGAATAAAAAGATGATTTTATATAATTTATAAATTGTAATATGTTTCTACTATTCGATTCTACCACTTTTTTCAATTTAAAAATATAATAGAATGATTTTAAAATCAAAACAAGACACTTATAAAGTATCTTATAGTAAAATACTTATCATTTTGCTAATAAAATAACTATTAATATGTTACTCAATCCAAAAACACGTGGATTGCTTTCTGATTAAACAGATTCTTTTGAATCTTTTATACCCAAAAAAAAAAATAATAAAAAAATCGGCACCTATACAATCATGGCTTAATGTCATCTCCCATGGTAGGAAACTACACAGGAAGAGACGAATGTAACTCCTCCAACGGCGTTACGGCGGTGTCCAAAACCGTGTTCGATCGCTTTCCCACCTCCGTTACGTCCCCGTCAGCTCTGACCTTGGGAAGCGTCCACTTAAACGACACCACTTTGGATATAGAGCGGCTGAATAAGCCGCTGTAACGGCTACTACCGCTGCCTTCTCCGCCGCCGCCGCCCCTGTACCCACGCCGGGAGCTCGAAGCCCGAGGCAGATTCAGCTGGCTCGTAGCTCGCTTCAGCTTCGACCGAGCCACCAGCTGCCTCCGAACCTCCGCCGGCAATTTAAGCGTAAACCTCTCCGAGTCCCCTCCTGGTCGACTCATGGAGTGACCCGTCGAGTGCGACCGCGGGAATTTCGACTGATTCAATTTCAAGTTCCCTTTTTCCTCTCCCGAGATGGGGATTCGCACTTCTTCAACCGTTAAAATTCTCTCTCCAGAAGGCACTCCTTCCTCTGCAGTGAAGCGAGACTCGGAGTTATTGTTGTTATTATTATTAGGATCGGGGAGGAGGTTGGCTCGGCAAACAGGGCACGTAGAGTGACCGTCAAGCCAAGCATCGATGCATTCAGAATGGAAGACATGATCGCATTTCGGAAGCAAACGAAGAGTGTCATCCTCTTGAAACTCGTTCAGACAAACCGCACACTCCAACGATTCTTTGCCGTATTTCAGTTCCTTGACTTCGGAGTACAGAAACGTCGGAAACGTTTCGATCACGGATTTTTCAATTCCCCTCTTGGACAGGCCAGCGGCGGCAACGGTCGTACTGGCGGCGGAGGAGGCGTCGGAGCAGAGGTGGATGTAGAGGGAGATGCAACCGGTCATGAAGAAGACTATCACAATAACTATGACAATGACCGCCAGTGATGGGCTGGCGTAGTCATTGCCATCAGATGATGATGATGACGAATCGGACGGCTGCTGTGCGGTGGCGAGATGTAAGAGGTGAGGAGAGAGAAAGAGGAGTATTAACAGCAGCCAGTAATAACTCAAGGTCTTCATTTTGAGTTCAGCCGTGGCTGTAGGTAGTTTTGCAGCTCATATACACAGGATGTGAACTTAGAATTTTGAGATTCAAAGTCGAGTGAACGAATATAAAGGGAACAGAGGATGGCGTAGCGTAGGGAGCACGTAGGAAGGCGGGACCCACATGGGAGTTGGGGGTGATGACGTAAGAGGTGACGTGATGTGGTTAAAAGAAATTGAGCGTGCTCCGTCATGAGTGGCGGCTGGTCAGTGTCATCCCCCGCTGCAAATGCAAAAAAGCGATGGAAACTGGGAAGGAGCGATTGACTTTGTTTTGGAGGGTAAACGGTAAACTTGGCGCTTCTGAAGGGTCTGACCGCAGTTAATTTTCGAAAAAGAAAAAACGGGGGAAAAGAATCTAGAATGTAAAGCGTGACTGAGACTGGGTTCGGTCAACGCGGCAAAGTTTGAAGGCTGCTTCAGATAAGCTGACCTTTGACTATATATACTCCGAGGAGCATGTGATTTCGAGGAGGATGACTGTTTGTTCGTGTTGCCTTTTCTATTGAGGGGTGTGTTTGTGTTGCCTTGCAAGTTTTGCCCATTCTATTTTTGGTTAGTTTTCTAATTAAGGGAAAAAAGAGGCTTTACATGTCACGTTTATTTTCTCTTATAATATTTTCTTATTTTGCTATGTTTTCAATAATGTTTCATTCTTTTATCATAGTGCCTTATGAAGATCATGAGATGAAGGCGATTTTCAATTCTTAAAAGTTTCTAGTTCAGTTTTCAAATGGTTTTTCATATACTAATTAAAATTCTTTAACCTTCTTATTTTTTCGATAGATTTCTTGATATCAACGTAAATATTTTTTATTTCTGGACTAACTATGATGTAAGCTATATGCATGGATGCAAATAAACTCAAGGAAACAATAACACGTTCTTTTGGTGGAAAGATAAGGGAAAAACAAACATAAGAAGGGCTTGTGTTAAGTAGCTGTGTGATGTGTATTCTACTACGAAGACACGTTAAAAAGAGGAACGATGACTGCATAGCGAAGGATGGTCCAACAGCTTTCGTGTTGACTTGTACACCTTTTTTTTTATTTTTTATTTTTTATTTTTTTTGGGTGGGGTTGTGATTGGATTAGCTGGGCTCCCAGCCGGTGGGCAGTGAGGGAGTAAACAATGGATGTGAGTGAATGTGCGCAAATATTGAAGCCCGTACCAACAATTCTTGAGTGCGACCGAATGGGCCTACCTAGATGAGGCCTCGGTGTGTAAAACATGTTATAACGATCGTAGAGCAGAACATCTACTGGACGGGGCCTACCGATCTGGACTTTCCCAGCTGAGTTTGGACTCCACAATATAGACAATAAGATGAGGTTTTTTTAATTTTTTACTGACGATGAGCGGATCATTCACCACTGCTAGGGGCCCTATAGGGGGTGAAAACCCTTTTATAAGAGGAGTAAGGATAAAAAAAAAAATAATTCCTTATAAGCACGGGGAGAAGCTAGATTTCCTTCATCTTCTTATATAGAACGTGATCATTAGTACCAATTGGAGCATGGTATGATTTTGTCGTTCACTACTCAACAATAATAAAAACCGTCAATTTCAATTTTTATTTTTATCTTCAAATGGTGCAGAGTTGCAAAGAACGATAAAGAGCGATACAAATATGCGTAATGCATAGAAGGACAACGTTATAAGTTGTAAGAAGTGATAAGGAACAATAGAGCACGAGTTAATTAGTATAGTTGGGATCAGCTGAGGTTTCTTCGATTATATATTCGGCTTTGTATGTTTCCCCTTCCACGCCCCTCTTTTTGTTTTTTTAAAATATGGACATCAACATCATATCTCCTTTATTTTAACTAAATCAAGTTCACAAGCTTTTGCTAGAAGTGGCAACCTTTTCATATGAATAGATTAATCATTAACATAATGATTGATGAAAAGTGTGACGAGAAGTAAGGATTATTTGTTACATTCAATCCCTAATCAAACTTTCTTGCAAATTGTGGTATTGCTTTTTACCCCCACTCACAACTTGACCCAAAAACAACCCACACCACATTTGGAGTCATTATGGGAATAAGCTTTTTAATTTGGAGGGTATATTCCGATTAATTTCATCCGACATAATTTATATAATAATCAATCCCATAATCATAGTCCTCGGTTTTGCTCAAACCATTCCCTACATCCTAGCTTATTCCCATAGTCACAATCCCAAATCATATTAGTCATTAAACCTGTTAGAGTACAAAATCTATTTTTTTCTAAACTTCAACAATCAGTTTAAATTTTTGGTTGAATTATTTTTTGATCAAACCTTAAATATTCTTAGCTACGGCGGGACACTCTAATAGGATCAACCATGCTAGGGAAAAAAATATTATGGTGAATTTTTATAGATTCAAAAAATTGTAAATAATAAAGTGAGTTTATATGTATAACTATATATCAACATTATAATTCCCTTTTCAATCCCTTTTTTATCCCCTGCAATTTAACAAATTACATAGCTCTTAGGCTTACACAAAATAATTCTGATGTATTTTGTAGCAAGACTTTTATTTATTCATTCACGTAATATTTGAATGATTTTAAGGATATCTTAAAAACCTAGGAAAAGGTACAATGATATCTTTTTCATCAAATATTTTGTGCTTTAAATAAAGGACAAGAAATGCGAATATTTATTCAATCTATGATTAATTTGCATACTTAAAAACTGTTGTCATAAACTTATGCCCTTTATACCGATGAAAATAACGTAAATACTCTCATTTGCCAATCAAAACATGCCAAACAAAACGCTGAATATTTGATGAATTATCAATTACATGCTTGTTTGTGACCTTGAATTGTGGGAACTTACGTATAACTAAACAAGTCTACATTAAACTACTAGCTTGATGACTTTCCAAACAAGAAAATTAAGTGACATAACTGCCCAAAAAAAAAAGATATACATTACATGATGTCACAAAATTTATTTTGCAATAATTTAGCAACAATCTAATTAGCAAAAAAAGCCAAATCTTTCGTAAAACGACATGAGACTTGAAAATTTTCATCTTAAAGAGAAGACACATGAGTAAATAAATATTAAAAAATAAAATATATGATAAATACGCCCGAAAAAATATATATAAATGAAATGTGAAAACACATACTCTTGGATGGATCTAATAATTTGGCAAATTATTATATACACCTAAGAGCACGTGCTCTCATATCTATTTTATATATATATTTTTTGGGGTGTATTTGTTATATATTTTATATTTTAATATATGACGGTTTATGTGTTATATGGGAGTACATAAACTCGAGTGTATGATATAGACTTTGTAATAATTTGCCGACAAAGGCAATCAAAAGGCTAGGCATTTAGACATTGGGCAGTTTCTAATTGGAGGGGAGCATTAACGACAGTTCCATTTTTGTCTTTAGGCTTTTGTGTTCTGTCACCAAGTACTCCTACACCTACATACTTAGCTTAATTAATTGGATCCTAATAATGATTAACCATTGATTGGATTTATAATTATTCCTTTTAATTAGAGTTTTATTTCCTATCAGAATCTGATGGAAAATTTTTTGATCTGACATGCATTTTGTACTAACGCCAATTGAGAGCAAATATGGAAGAAAAACGTTTCTTTTATTTTTATTTTTAAAAATTTTTTATAGTAGTCAGTATATCCACCAATGGCCCTGGGTAGGACTGATCCAGTGGACTCAGTGTATGGGATAGGGGTGCACAATCATCAGACGACTAGGTCTAATAGAGGTCTAATCCCGTTTGAACCTGACCCGCACGGAGCCTGCTGAATGTTTAGCATAAGTCTCTGCACATGGAGATTGCTATCCATAGAATTCGCCCCCTTGCTCATCAGCAAATCAATTTATTAGACTTGATCAAGATTCATAACATTCCAGATATAGGATCACCTCCTAAGGTGTGGCAATGTTGTTTTGATAATTATTTTTGATAGTATATGACTGTAACCAATGTATTTTAATTGTGCTAGTTATTAGTTCACGAAATTGTTTTAAAAGTATATCCTAAAGAAAAGTACGTGGAATCGAGAAGGAAAGGAAAACTTCAAACCTGTGAGTCATCGCCCTAATTACATTATACTGATAGTAGAGTACGTAGCTATGCTCATTGGCTAATTTCCTAGTAATTTTGGATAGCAATTCATGCAAGAAACGTAATTATAGAACTAATTATTATAATATAAAAAGGGAGTAGGTCCTAGTCCTTCAATTGCAAACAGGAAAAGTCTATAAATAAACAAGTGCTTCATGCCACATTTTCCAAACTTCTTAGACAGAGAGAGAGAGAGATGACATTGGAAGGCATGGTGGTTCAGCAAGAGCAGCTTCGCTACGGTGCGAACAAGGCATGGTGGCTTGATGACTACGAATTCAATGTTGAAGCTTGTCAACAAGCTGTTGGCTTAGATAGAGTCAGGGATCACGCCTACTATTGGCCTGAAATTGATGCTACTTGGTGTCCAATTTTGCAGGTTAACAATAATTTTTAATGTGGGTCTTGCTTTTGTAAGATTTAACAGACAGTGTCTAATGCAAATAATGATGATGATCATTTACTACAGCCAGATGTGGAGGTAAAGGCGGCGAAGGCAGTTTTTTGTGTTAGCAGTGAGGGTGACGATGATGGTGAGAAAAGAAAGCAGACGAAAAGAAAAAGGAAGAAGAGAGATGAGGCAGTGATAGAGAAACAAAGGATGACACACGTTGCGGTGGAGCGCAATCGGCGTAAGCAGATGAACCGCTACCTCACTCTACTTCGCTCTTTGATGCCCCCTTCTTATTCTCAACGAGTTTGTCCTTTTCGTTCCCTCATCTACTTCTCCCTATTTGACAATTTACTGTTAATTGTTAATTAACTGGTTGTATCAGTTGTTAGTCGATAATAGGAACTATTCTCTCTTCATTCATTCGTAATTCACTCTCTCTGCTTTCTGACACGGGTATACAACAAACTGTTGGTAAAAAAATGTCCGACTGATTGCAACCTAATCATATAGTTTGATTTTAATTATCATAATATTGATATGCTGATCCAAAAAGAACGAGGCACAACTTGGTATTCTTCAGAACTCTATTGCTATTTGCTACTGTTGCCATTTCATACTTGTACGTGAGTTAAAACATTGACTTTGCCTGAAGGCTTCTGCTTCCCCCCAAAATTACCATCAATGTAAAATTTTCATGAAAATTTGTTTATTTCTTAGAACTAATATTGAAAACAAACCCATACACCATATCTAGGGGTGGACAACGGACTGGGTTGGACCGGACTAGATAAGCCTATTAACTAAACGGGTTAGGTTAGGTCCAGTACATTTGTTAATGAGTTGGGCCGAGCTATGGGCCAAATGAACCCGACCCACCCATGACCACCTAAGGAGTGTTTTTAGTTAATTAATTTTCCAACTAATGTATTTGTAATTTTCCAACCAAATTAAACTAGTCCAAATTCAAAGTTAGAAAATACACAATCAAATTAATAAGCGGGTCGAACCAAGTCGGCCCATGGGTGGCTGGCTTTTAGCCCGTTTAAAAACGGAACAAACTTGCGCTAGACAGCGGTGTATAATTATTATTGTTATGTACAAAGTGTTGGTAATGAGGTTAACTAATTGAAACATATAAACTAGTGTGTCAATTGGGTTAAAAAAATAATGGGTCCTAAACGGGCCGTTAATGGATTCGCCCAATCCGGCCCGTTAATATGCTTTAATAGATTTTCCCATTAATGGTCCAGTTCATTATTAACCAGGCCCTTTATTAGCTCTATTTTAAACGGACCGATCGCTTAACCCAATGGGTATTCGGTCCGTTATCCACCCCTAACCATACCCAAACAAACCCACACGAATCAATGTTGCTGTAGTGACATAATTTGAAACTGACTCATTTCTAATTCCATGCAGGCAATCCATTTACCGTGGTTACTTAATTGCATTTTTCGCCATTTCATTTTGATCTGAAGATAATCAGTAATATACTTGACATTAAATTTTGAATTTATCTTTGCTTATGGAGCTGTAAATCATGACAGGGGGCCCAAGCATCAATAGTAGGGGGTGCCATCAACTTCGTGAAAGAACTAGAGCAACACCTCCAATACCTTGAAGCTCAGTATCACCATGGCCACCTCAAGAAGAACAAGAAAAGGCGAATGGATGTCGAAATTCATCCATCTCAACCATCTCAATATACAATGCCACCAAACAATGCCGATGCTGCCATAAACATCGACAGCCAAACTGAATCTGATGAAAACTTAAACGACGATCACAGCTCTGTTTTCTTTGATCTCTCCCAACTCCCACAGTACTCAGCAGCAGGGGATTGTTATCCCAATGACTCGTTTGGGAGGCGAAAAGGAGCAGCCGATGTAGAGGTGAGGGTGGTGGAAAACCATGCCAACCTCAAAGTGAGGTGTAGGAGGCAGCCCAAACAGCTCCTTAAGCTGCTGACTGGCTTGGCGGCGCTCCGCCTCACCATCCTCCACCTTCATGTCACCACCTTTGATCACACTGTCTTTTACTGCTTCAATGTAAAGGTAAAATTTTGCCTCTTCAAATTTGTTAAAAAAAAAAGAAAATCATTTTTAAAAAGAAAGGAAATGGATATCTCTTCTTGCACAAATACCTGCATGATTGAGACTGCCTAAATCTGGATTCCCCGTATCTTGCAAAAGCACGATCCACAACGATAATGACGGTTGTTGTATTCTTAAAAAAGAAAATTCACAAAGTGAAGTTTGAACAGAAATTCTACAAAACTTTGTTACTTATGAGTATATCATTTTTTTTCCCCCTTTGGCTGTGACGTTACAGGTTGAAGATGGATCCTATTTGGGTTCAGTAGATGAAATTGCTACTGCAGTTCATGACTTGATAGCGTGCATCCGAAATCAGGCAGTATTTGATTAGCAAACCACAATTTCCTACCATTCAGTCTCCCATTCTATTTTCAGTTGTAATTTCCATGTATATATACATATGACTCTGAAGTAATTTCCCTATTTTAATTTGCAAGATGACTTCTCTTTTTGGGATATCAATTTTGTCTATAAATTTCTTTTGGTTTCGTTTCATTGGAAATCCATTAATTAAAAAAATTCTGTGAAAATGCATAGAAAAAGTGTAAACTAAAGAAACATGTAGAAAAATACAGTGATTTGTAGAAATTCAAATAAAATGTGTACAAATAATTTGCAAAAATATGTTAAAGTCAAAAATAATGAGAACAGACTCCAGTGGCACGTTTAATAACAATTCTTTGGGCTCTCCTCATTTGGGCTCTGACCCATTCAGAACCTCGTCCACTTTGGGCCTATGTTTAATAACAATTCTTTTTTCTTTTTGTTTGTCTTTCAAAGGCTAACTCCTTTTCCCTTGGTATGAAATCCTGGAAATGAAAACTGGGTTTTGTCAACTACTTGCAGAGAAGCAGGCCAACTGGTCAAGCTTGAACAGTCGTCCAAATCAGGAAGCTCAAAGTGTGAACGAGAACCTAAGCGAAAAATCAACACGGTTGTGTGGGGAAAAAAAACAACACAACACTGGAGACTTTGTCAATCAAGATTGCAAAAAAGTCAAGAAAGTAATCAGCAAATTGAGGGTAACAGCCAATTATCCAAATTAAACTCTGCTGAAAGCTCAAGTCACGTTTGGCAGTTTGGATTGTCAAAAAAAGGAGCCATTTGTTGGGACTAGGTGTTCATATTTGGCCCTCTAAACTGATTGAAGAATCACATATTACTAATAGTAGATTCGAATTAAGCTTATACAGTTTGAAACTAGACACTTCCATCCAGAATCAATGACAGGTCACAAAATCAATGCCTTAACCACTTCTTAAGGGTCACTGAAAGCTGTTCAAGTTTTGATGATCAATGGCAAACCTAATCTTAATGGTATAACCTGAACAAGCAGAAATGCCATGACTGAAACATCTTTCAAGCTTATTCAAGTGACAAACTGGATCATCTGCAACCCCCCCCCCCCCCCCCCAAAAAAAACAACAAAAAGCCCTTCCATACTCCTTGGATCGCTTAAAAAGACGCTAGAATCAGCTAGAAAAAAGCGAAACTCGTGAATGAAATATATTTCAATCCAGCCCTTGAATTTAATGTGGACAAATATTCCCATGATTACATGAGCCAACTGTAGAGCCACACTAGTAGTACACAACAAAGCTTTTGAGATGTGAGCAAAACGCACACTGTTGGATATGCAAAAACCATCCATTCAATGAAGGAAGTTCATGGCATGCCAACCATTTACATTTTATTCCATTGTTTGAACCCTTTCCATCACCTATGTATGCTCCAACAAACAGGACAACCCGATCCTTTAGGCATGGACCAATTAATTGATGGCTGTCCAAAGAATTGGAGCATCCAGGTGAAATACTTGGTTTTAACCAACGCATAAGAGTACAGGTGATGGAAGTAAACATGCCTTACTTATTAGCAAGATGATCACTTGAGACTTCTATTCACAAGGGAAGGACTGAGGCCTGACTTTTTGTCCTTCGGAATGAAAAGAACCTATTACTTGAAGACGAGGATCTCTTCATAGATACAGGACCCTTTTGCAATGACCGATCAATCGAAAAACTCTTCATTAACAATCCTGACATACTCAAACCTCGCTTAGTTCCTTTGTCGTCAAAGTTGTTTTTCTGCTCCTCTTCCGCAACAAGATGGGAGCTGCTGGAGCTACCTTCACTTTCCAAAGCACAAACATCACTCGCAGCTCTATACATTGCCAAGGTAGCTGAAGAATTGAGTGAAATTGACCTCCTAATAGGATCAACCCCATCCTCATCGCCCCTAAACCGATGATTCTCACCCAAGTCACTAAGTATCCGAAGCTCGCGATTCTTCTTCAGCATCTCAGCCAATCTAACACCCTCTATGGGCAAATTCACCAAAACATCATCCCCTTCCCTCAATGGATGGCTCTCATCCCCACCCACCAAGCCTCCATCATTATACTCCGAATTCTCCATCTGGGCATCCTCCCTCGGATCCAACCGACTCGAACCCAATTGCCTCGAACTGAAAGTACCAGCCACCATAGCATCATTCACAACAGGGGCACGGCAAATTGGGCAGTTCTTATGAGACCTTAACCAGGTATCAATACAGGAGACATGAAAAGCATGACTACACTTGGGTAAAAGCCTAAGTTCATCCCCATCCTCAAACTCAGTCAAACAAACGGAGCAATCAGAGCCCTCAATTAACAGCCCATCAAGCTTCTTATACTTAAAAGCAGTAATCGAATCAATAACCGATTGTTGTAACCCAATGGTGGTGATGTGCCAAATTGGGTGGTCGACGACGGAGCCACCACCGTCGTCGGCCGGAGAATCGTCCACCCTCGCCGACGAATTCCAGCGGCGGCGGCTAAAGCGGTACCGCAAGATGATAGTGCAAGTAGTAAGCAGAAGAAAAGAGATTCCGAGGATACAAACCGCGGCAATCAAGAAGGGGGCGAGGTGGCTCCGGGTGGCGGCGGGCGGCGGTGGCGGCGGCGGCGGAGGAGAGAGAAAAGGCCCGGAGAATACGCATGTGTACACGCAAGAGGAGTTGGGGTTGGCCTTATCGCAGTCTGTGAAGATGCAGGAGACGCCCCCCTCGCTCGAAGGTGGGAGCTCCGCCATGGATTGTACTAGTAATCTACCCGAGTGTTGCTCCGAGATTCTACAAACTAACGAAAACCCTCCATGGATGAAAATGGTGGAAAGGTATAGAAGGCGATTAGGGTTTTCAAGAGCAGAAATTTCAAGAGGAGAGAGAGAGAGATTGAGAGGATTGAAAGGGGAGAATGGGGTGGGGTGGTGTGGGTGCGTTTCAGTTGGAGGTATGTTTTTTCGGTGCTGCAGAAAAAAAAAAAAAAAAAAAACCCATCAAGTCAAAAGGAGGGAATTGGAAAAAGCAAATAAAATAAAATTGGTGGGAATTCATACACGGAGGAGGTGGAGAGAGAAAATCGATTGAGTGAGCAATGACGTGGAGATTTTATTGCAAATGTTGGCCGATATGATCAGTACTGGCGGTCGTTAAATTTGCCGTACTTCTCACTTGAGAAATATAAAATTAATTAAGATAATGAAAATTGGTCTCACCGATTTTTGTCATTTTATTAATTTATAGCTCAAAAGCCAAAACCGTCCAAAAGTATTTCTTAAAGATAAAAAGACCGTCCACGCAATATAACTTGTAGTGTGATTTTGTTGGCCTTTGGTTGTTGTTAAAGGAGGTGGAAGGGGATAGAGGTTGAATTTAAAATTAATATGTTTTCTTTTGTATAATATAAAATAGTTTTTGAATTTTTATTTTTAATACATTTTTTTAATTATGTATTAGTTGTTTATATGATAGATTTACTTGACAATATAATGCTAGGATAATCTTTATAATATATAGGGTTGAGATGGATTGAAGTGGGTTGAATTTTTTTATGTGATAAATTAAACTTGGTTAAAATAGTAAAAATAGGTTAAAGTGGATTGAGGTTGGTATTTTGAAATTTGCCCACGAAAAGAATAGGCCCATAATGTGTGATTTTTTTGTTAAAAAGTTGTAATGTATGATTTTTGGTATAATGTATTGCTAGAAAATATCTAATAGTAAGCATGAAATTTTTTTAAAAGAGAGTAAATTGTATAGTGTAAGAGTGGGTCAAAAAATTAGGAGTTTTTTGGGTTTTCGTATACACGTGTGATGCATGGAAAATTTTTGAGTTTTTTTATTGCAATAATTATTTGTAAAAAAGTATAGTAAAACATATTTGTAATTCATCTAATTTGTGAATATTTTTTTGAGCCTCTATAAAAAAACAAAGTACAATTTTTTTAAAAAACTTAACCGGAATATCTTCCTCCTATAATTATTTATGAATAGAAAAAAATCAATTCATAATCTTAAACTAATTGTGAATTTTTCACTAGTTTTTAAAAAATTTCTTATTCATTAATTATTCATTATTTATTTAATGAATTATTTACAATAAGGTCTTATGGGAGTAGACTGTGTAGTAGTAGTAGTAGAACTAGTAGTAATAATAATAAAATTAATAATAATAGATTTCAGAAATCTTTTATTATTTCTTAGTAATGTGTATTTATAGCAAATAGAATCTGTAACTATCATCATAATATATCTATATCTCTAAATATTTCATATTTATAATAGCAAATAAAATTATGTGATTTGGAGTTAGGTTTAGAATTAGGATAGAAAAAATCCAAACCTCTAAGAATTAGGGTAGAAAAAATCCAAACCTCTAGTAGATTTAATTCTTTATGATGCATGTGTGTTTGGTTATTTATGTTTTTTAAGGTACTTATTTGAGTTGAAGGTATGGTTTTTAGATGTATACATATAGCATAAAACTTATGATGTAAAAAGAAAAGAAAAAGGTTATAATATAAGAAGTGCTCTTAAGAAATTATGAAAAAATATAGAAAATAAAAACCTCATCATGTGTGTTTTCAACAAAGAAAAAGATAAATTTAAGAAAATTTTTCTGAGATAGAAGACGTAAAAAAAGTCTAACCAAAATTTTTGTAAGAGTCAATTAGAATGCAATTTTAATGACACTATTAAATCTAACAAGCTATCACTAGATGTTGTTTACTTTTATTGGAACATTTAAATTTAAATATTTCAACAACTTATTTTTCCAATATTTTTGATCCCAATATCTCTGGTTTAGAACAGGTCAACAGAAAAACAAACGTGCGGATATATGCAGCCCCATATATACGCATGTATTTTTTTATGGGCTGGTCTGTTTAAGCAGGCCGTGTTTTTCAATCAAGCCCAAGGTCATACCAAAGAGCCCAAAGTCCACGACTACATCCTTGGAGAGGCCCAACCTAGACCAAGGTGCAAAATAAGAATTTTGGCCCAATGGCTAACTATCTAAGGGAAAACAAATTTATGGGCACCTTCTAAATATCTAGGTTCATATTCTAACTGCGCATTGGCCTTTACATTTTTTTTTCACATTAAAAAATAATAAATTTTATTTACGAATGATTCCAATAACTTAAATACATCATAATAATTTTTGTTTTCAGTTCATATGAATTCTTTTTATTTTAATGCACAAGAGGTACAACAATTGATGTAGATAAAACACGGATCAATACCTAATACCAACTACTGAAGAAATGTTACTAAATAATTTAACTGACTGCCCTTATCTAGATTTACTAGATGATATAGTTGAAACCCTTATACAGATGGATTTACAGGAACATATTAGAGAGTTGATAAACCCATTTCACAAATTGTATAAATAACAATGACATGCATGTTTAGAAATCTTATAGGAGTGATTGATAATGATAAGCTGCGGGCATATTCTTTCTAATGTATGAGAATTATTTATTGACGCTTATTGTTGAAGCATGTTAAAACATGCTGAATCATGCTGAAACATATTGAATGATTGAAGAAATATATAATTAAGTATTTGAATAAGTACTTAATAGTATTGAATTGTCTTGAAAATAATGATGATAAGTACTTATGATAAATGGAAAAGAACATGCCCGTACAATCATGTGCCATTTGGCATGGTATGACTAGTAAATCAATGAAGAGGTCACTTGACCTTTGCTCCCTTAAAATAAAACAAGCAAGATTTCATAGGGCATGTTGTTTTCGTTTGTAAAAATAGGTTAATAAATGGGTAGGCTTGAGAATGATGGGTAAGAGTTGAGAAGGATTGATATTTTATTATGAAAATTGGTAAGGATTGAGAAAGATTAGCCAAAGTTGGTAAAAGTTAAGAATTTTTTTTAATGGTGAAAATAAAAAGGAAAAAAAAAACATTGGTAAGGATTGAGTTTTTTTTTTTTTTTTTTAAAGGATGATTAGTTGAAATAGTAAGAATTGTTAAGAATTGAAAAGAGTTGATAAATATTGATTTACCACCGAAACGAACAGGCCCTTCATAAAATACAGACTTTAACAGTAAGGAAAAAAAGTAATGACTTCCATATTTGGTTTTTGAGGTAAACTTCCAGCATGATGAACCCTAATTACATTGAAGCACAAGCAAGATGACTTTTAAATAATATATTCCTGCATCATGTACCTGAAACCATGTCTCTGGATGTCACAAACAATGTGATTAATTAATTAATATAGTAAAAAATTTACCATAGATAAGCTAATCGATCAAGCAACTAATTGCCAATCCAATTAATTATAATAACTAACAGCTAATCGCTACTTGACAAAGAAACATTATCTTCAACTTTATCATTCACCAACTCCGCGGAATATATAATATTGCAATTAGTCAATTAATCGCCAAACTGTAAAGCAGCTAATTGCCAATCCAATTAATTATAATAACTAACAGCTAATCCCTACTTGACAAAGAAACATTATCTTCAACTTTATCATTCACCAACTCCGTGGAATAATACAATTAGTCAAATAATCACCAAACTAGTACAGCCGTACTACAACGTGAAACAATTCAAACAGACGAAATGCCTGCATAATACATCGGAGCAGCCGAGAACCCACGAATTGAAGATCAAACCCTTTGACCAAAAAGTTGTACGAGATAAAAATTGCATGTCCATCCAACTAATTAGCTAGTCACGCATGCCACTTCCTTAATCCTTGATTAATTAATAATCCAAGCCACATGCTACAGGGGACCACATAATCCGCTGACTCCGTCCAGTTAATCAACTTCCTTCTTTAATCTTTACAAGTAATCTCTCCTTAAAATCTTCGCACGTCAAATTATATATATATGGCTTATTTAGATCACGACGTCAATACTCACGTTTTAATTTCCAGAAAATGGGAACATTGAACACAACCCACCTTTTTAATTATCTACGTACCAGTAGATCTCAAGCCTCCCTTTCTTCTTCTTCTTCGTCTGCATCGTTTGCTTTGGGTTTTCAAGATCGAACAAGCTTCGTTGCTAGTAAGCATCACCAAAACAGCATTAGGGTCACAGCGAATTCGTTAGCTGGGAGAAACAGGAGGAAGATTAATACCATGTGGGTTTAATCAACTTCCTCTTGCTCTTGAACATGCAAATCTAATATCCCAAAAATTCCACCACCGGACGAGAAAAAAAAAGGTTCCACCGAGATTTGAACTCGGGTTACTGGATTCAGAGTCCAATGTCCTGACCTCTAGACCATGGAACCTGTTTGTTCAGCTCGCTCTTGATGACGATCTAGTTTTAAAAATTGCTACTTTAATTATGATATGTTTTTTGATGGCTTGTCTGCTGAACTTCGATTTGAATGTGAGTAAATTTGATGCAGGGGAGCAGTATTTTCGGCCCGATGTAGTGCTGATCAATCGGCTGGAGAAGGAGCTGCAAGAAAACCTTCTAAATCTTGGTATTTTTCGATCCGCTTTTACTTTCGGTTCTTCTTCTTAAACTTTACGGTTAATGAGTTGACCCTGATAATTAATGTGAGACACTATACAAATGCATGATTAAAACATTTAATGTTTAACCTCTATCAGTTAATAACGATTTATGAAATTGACATATATCTTGACTTTAATTAGCAATGTAAAATAGATTGTTAATATGTTTAAGCACATAATAGGGGCAGTTCATACATAGAAGCATTTTCTTAGAAGACCAAAAGATTTGACTTGGTCATGAATCATCTAAGCCTATATCATACGCCTAAGAATATATACTCTTATAAGTTACATCAGCGCCACATATTAAAAATTGTCTATATGATAAGTACATATTAGAAATATATATATATATATATATATATATATATATATATATATATATATATATATATACATGACAAGTAGTAGCAGTAGAAACTTTCAGGTGTATGATATACATTGTCATTGAATCATGATGTACGTGCAGGAGAAACTGGGTTGTTGGCTGTCTTCTCTCAATAGCTTTGCCCTTTGCGCATAATAGATGGGCCACATTATTGGCCATCAAAAGTGAGTTCATTTCTTAGATTCTTTATAATTAATTCATTTTTCTCCAATACATCTTTCCCATTCAGAACATATAATATGAAGAAGGAATTAAATAAAGATTCTGAATTATTGAATGGTAGATAAAGTGGAGACGGTGGTGAAGACGGTGGAGACGGTGGTGGAAGTGGTTGAAGAGGTGGCTGAGAGCGTTGCAAAAGCTGCAGGCGAAGTGGCTGATCATCTTCCAGAGGACGGTAAGTTCAAATCTGCTGCTGAAATTGTTGAAAATGTGGCCAAAGAGACAGCAAAAGATGCCCATACTGCAGGTCAGCTCATTGAAAAGGTTTTGTTTCTCTCTCCCTATCTCTCTTTTTTCTTTTTCTTTTTTTAATGTCACCTTGGACTTTTGGAGGGAAGATTTACTAATTACTTTGATTATTAATTGGTGAAAACAATGGAGTAATGACTTATACAAATCTCAAATTATTTGCCATTAGATATATATATAAAGTCAAACAAGACAATCTTTCTGAAATAGAATTAATAGTTTACACAGCTTATCATCTTTGTCATTTATTGTTTAAGAATCAACTCAATCAAAAGTTACGTTCAAGCTGATATTTAAATGCTCATGAATAGCTTTTATGCGCTAACACGCCTTCACGGGATTGCCTTTAGGGCTAAGCATAGATGATACAAAGATCCCTCCTTACCTTGCGCAATAGTTCAATGTAGGGGCTATTGAGATTTAAACTTGAGATCTCTCACTCAGAAAGAGTCTAATATTATGTTTAAGAATCAAATTTGGCTAAAAACTTAAAATTGATGCTTGACAATTTAGAAATACGTTTTACACTCTGACGCTAATATTTATTTTTGTTTCTTCTTAGGTGGGGGAGGAAGTGGGATCGGTATTTGTGTGCAAAGTGGATGAGACAAACATAGATGCCACAAAAGATGAAGTTACCAAAGATAAAACCAATCAACAGGACAAAGTGCATGAGATAGCCACAAAAGTGACTCAAGATCAAGGTATAGAGGATGGCAATTAACGAGCCTAATTAATCGTTAATTAACAGCATGCGTGATCATCATCATCTTCATCAGGACAATGACGATGATTGATCACTACTTCATCTTGTTAGTTACCACATTTAATTCTTTCTAGTTCAAACACCTTCATTGATTGTCAATATATATATGGTTTTGTGGTGCTGTCCTTGAAGTACTGTACGAGATTATAGGACACCTAACGTGTACATAAAGGTCTGTAATTGGTGCTATTTAAAGCCGTTCGTGATATACCAATTTTTATGAACAATTAATTACCGAACAAATTTAGTAGCAATATAGAAACAATATTGTTTACCAATTATGTACGTACATTTCATCTAATTCACGTTGATTACTTGTTCTCCTCAAGTAAGGTTTCGTATTCGAATCTCCTGAATGGTGAAAATCTGTGATAGAAAAGTTTCACCCCTTATTGGACCAATAGTAGATCGACTCCAGTGAAATGGAGAATTCAAGATAAAAAAAAAAAATCAAATGGATGAACAAACATAACAGCAATTGAAACCTCAATAAACAAAATTAAAAAAAGTTACTAGTTGATCATAAAATGGATAGTTCAAAACTAAAGCGCAGTGATGCTCAATTCTTGTACTACACCATTGGATTATTATCATATAAGTAGGAAAAAGATATGTGGATTCTAGCTCCTTTTTTTAAAATTTTCATATTCATTATCAAAATAATAATGACAATAATAACTACTTCACCTTAATGTAGGATTAAAGTCATTGTCTGAAAGCATGCATGTTGACAATCTAGAATTAAGACTAAACCGCTCATTTTCAATATCTTTATTGGGTGATTGTGAAAGATTCCGAACCCCCTTTTTTTCGATTATTGTTAAGCTAAAAGGCTAAAGGGAAAATGCAAATTATATCATTAAAATTATAAACACAGAGGTAACAAGCTAGACACTTAAACTCCACCTAATAACGTAATAGAAACAGAAACAAATATTCTCCATTCTTTTTTTCTTCCAAATATTAGAATTAAATTTCCTTTTTTTGGGATATATTTTCTGATTCTCTTTTTTGTTTTTTTGGTGGATAGAATCTTGTATTTTCTCAGACTGAAATAAAACCGACAACTCCGAACACACAAAGCCTCAGCCCCCCCCCAAAAAAAACTTTTTCTTGAAGTGGAATCTTTCCAACATATATAAAGGTAACAGAGTAACGTTTTGTCAATTCATATTTCACACACAAACAAGAAAAGTATTTGTTCAGCAAAAACCTCCCCAATTAACCGTTTCTTGCGGCCCTCGTTTCCTTCCCAACTCCACAGCCAAAAAATCCAATGGCTGTGTATGGAAATAAGAACAAAGAGATGCCCAACATGAAGGGGATCATTGATGATCAAAATGACATAATGATGGGTGTGATGATGTCTCAAAAGCCAGGGAAACATAGAATTGATCTCATGCAAAACTGTGATCTGCCAACCCCTGCCAAGGTTTTTTCTGGGTCTTCTGTCGATAAAACAGTGATCAACTGCTTCACTGACAAGGAAAAAGCCCTTACCTCGAAGAACAATCATGGTAATATTGATGACCAGGAGGGGAAAATGGGACTCCTCAAGGCCCTGAGGTTGTCCCAGACTCGAGCCCGAGAAGCCCAGGCCAAGTGCGAGGCTGTTGTTAAGGAGAGGAACTCCCTTGCCCTTGCCTTGATGGAGGATTCCATGAGGGTTTTCGCTCACCGGCAATTGGTGAGGTTGCTTGAATTTCAAGTCTCCACTTTGCAGAAGAAGCAGGTGTTGTGTGATCGCGGGCAGAGAGAGGGAGAGCAAGAAGAAGAGGAAGAGGATGGAAGTGGAAATGGTGGCTTAACATGGTTTATTGCTGTGGCTTTTGTTCTGGGCATAGCTGGCTTTGGATTTGCCTTTGATTGGAAATATTACTAATCTTGTTTTTTAGTATTCGTGAGTTCTATATGTAAACCCTTGTTATCTTCTAGTTCAGGCCGCAGTTTGAGGCACAATTGTAGAAACATTAATATCGCGACCTTAAAGGTCATACATATAAAGTCCTAAAAAGTCAAATTCGTATACTTCCATAAATATCGCACGAAAGAGGATAAGATGTACGTAACCTTATTATACATATCAAATATACCTTTCAAAAATGAAATACCCATAATATGCCAAAAATAGAGAACTTCGCTAGAAGCAGAATTTTAGAGCACATCCCCCTAGACCTTATAGAAGCAGGATCTACATTGAAAATTGTACAGAATTTTAGAGCAAATAGGCATGACAGATGCAGGGACAACATTTTACGGAGCAGTCACAAGAGCTACTAGATGTAACAGCCATGGGAAACCCACCGTAGGCAGTTCTTTAGCATAACTTAGTCTCAGATGTATATGATACTGATACACACGGAAAATGTCCAGATCTACTCAAGTGGATATACGCCTCTTCAACTGCTCACGATATTTACAGGCTTTGCAGCTAAATCTACTGTGTGCATAAACATAAGCTATATGCATTATGATGGATTATGGAAATGTACAGTGGGGTTAAACTAAGCCAGTTGCCAGATCAAGATTGATTCTCAATAGCTAGATGATAACAATGGCTTCGCGTATTCCATGGTGAATGGCCCTCAGCTATAACGCTGGCTTCATGTGATCCCATGGTGAATGGCCCTCAAGTGGTTATAACAGTCGTCACTGGTTAGGAAGTGATCCAAACATACCCAACAGATGTGGCTCCCACACTTACATTCTACGTGGTTGCATCCCTCGGCCTTTTCAATGGTATATCCGCAATCCGGGCACCTCTTAACATGCTCCTCCTTGCCTTTGCACCATTCCTTCAAGGATGAATCTGGATCTTCTTTATACTCCTTGTACTTCTCACACGATAAAAATGGGTGATACTCTAGATGACATTTCGTACATGTCTCAGCATAGCAGGCCCCACAGACAAAAGGCTCACCAGGTTTATGAGGACCCGCCACCCGATAAACAGATGGACAATCAGGTGAAGGGCAGAATCTGTAAGAGCCGCCACTAGATGCCACAAATGCCTTCACAGAGGCCGCAAACAGCTCCTCCAGCTTCTCACCAGGTAGCAGAGATTTCAAATCTACCAGCCAAAAGGGCACTCCACAACCCTCGTGAGCACAACAAATTGGGAAAATATCAATGTTTTTGATAGCAGACTCGCATTGTTCCACCAAGCACGACCTGCAGAAGACATGCATGCAGCCTTCAAGCTGATACTGTTCCTCCACCTCGCACAGGCATATTGGACAGGCTGTTTCAGCATCAGTAATGTCAGTGGAAGCACCTCTACTTGCTTGTGCTATCTCATTTACAATCTCCTCCACCTTTTGTTTTGCCTCTTTAGTACCAGAAATAGAAATGACCTGACGACGTGTATGAAGAGAGAACTCAGCTTCGGGCACCTTGGTTCTCAGTCCATGGAGGTCTGGGCCAAACCTCTTAACAACCTCCTTCATCAGGTCATGAGGCAGTGTAGCTCCACGTAGATTGACCTCCAGTTGCTTATTCTCATGGAGGCTAAGAAGGCGCTGGACAAAAGTCTCCTCTGCTGTGAAAATCTTTTTAGAAGGCCCAAATAGCCTAACATTGAGGCTCTGCTTGTCAAATAGCACATAGACTCCCATCTCCCGATGAATGGACTTCATTAATGTCACCCCATCTCTAGAAAACAGAAGTTGAAGGACAGAAGGGGTGAGGCTCGCATTAATTATAGTCCTCCCTTTCATCAGCTCTTCAAAAGGTCTTCTCAATTCAGCCACAGTTTTTGTCGCTGTGGCTGATATCCTCACTCGACAAGAACCATTTGCGTTTCTGTCTACGGCGCATTCAATTCCTGAGACAAAAAAGTTTGTAACAATGAACTCCAAATACAAACATATTACATGGATTTTTGTTACTACGTAATTAGAGAATGAATACTTGGATAAGATTGTCTCCAGAAAACTTTTTTTGGGGCTTTTTTTTTTTGGGGGGGGGGGGGGGAGATAACGGATACCAACGAATCTTTCAAAGTCAGCCAGCAAATTAAGCCACCAAATATCCTATTCAACTAGAATTTCTGATCAAAAAATATGCATTACGCATCCAGGATCTTAGGGAAGACGATAGATGTAGGACGGAGCAACATTTTCCACGATGTGCATTTAACAAATGACTTTGGCTACCAACTCTTCGACTAATAATATGGGCATTGTTGGTCCCGAAAATCTAGAAGGTAGAGCTCAACACGCACAACCTCCAACAACTGCCCCCCCGGACCCGTTATTTTTTGGGGGGGGGGGGGGGCACTTTACAGTCCAAAATCTCGACCAGCCAGCTTAGTTCTGTTTTTCTTCATTGCGTCTATAATTACCATCAATACTCGCAAATTGCGAGGGCAAGGTTGGGACAATTGGACCTTCCTTGACCTGGCTTCGATGATATGCCAGATGGTGATGCTGGTTGTCTGTCATGTCATAATGAGGCTGATGGGACAGAGGCACTAAGGCAGAGATTCACATTGACTAACTAGGTTTGGAACAGAATGACTACAGCCAGGCACAAAGTCATAACGATGCTCACTCTGCATAAGAAGCTCCCCATCAAAATCACGTCGGAAGAATTCCTTCAACTCAACCCTTGTTGTGTTCTCCGTAACAGGAGTAAATCTGAAACATCATTTTTAGGACAGTTCTGTGCTCGAAAAGATTAGGGACCCAGTTATGAATCGGCTTAGAATTAAAGAGGAAACAAGTGATTTGGATTCTTTTCACGTATGGGTCAGGAGAAGTCATCACTTGATGAAAATTCACAGAAGGATGATCTCTCCTGCTCTAGCCGCTATGTGTAATTGTGTCTGGCAGCTAAGGAATCATAGAATATTTCAAGACAGAGTAGCATATATCTATGCTGAAATGACAACTGAAAGCCAGATCTGGTTATCTTAGTAAGAGCAAGAAAAGCAACATAGTAAAGCACTTCATGATACTAAAGCTATTGTATATCAGTTGTCGGAACTGTTGGCCTTATATAACTAGAAAGAATGGCCTTAGTAGAAGGCCTTTGCCCTTATTACTTTAAAAAAAAAAAAAGCCAAAAAAAAGGAAATAAGAAGGAACAAAGAATTAAAAGGAGACATTAAAAGCCAAGAAGATAATCCATTGAAAACAAGGTTGGAGAAATACCTTTCCGACGGTTGCATCTGAGAACCAGAGAATTGACTTCTCTCTCAATAACAGAGTAGATGGAGGAAGGACAAGACAACGAAGTCTGAAACAACCGTTGGCATTGTATCTTCTGCCATGAACATAAACCTGGTAGAACCTTTCCTTCAATCTGCTCTAATGCCTTAGCAGCCTCCAAATGTAGCCTTCCATCAAATGTAATCAAAGCTCTCATAAAAACATCCTTGGGTTCTGGTGAAAACACCTGAACTCTGCAAAAATTAATCTGCGGACTCCCTTTGGGCATGAAAACTGAGATTTCTCTGAACAGAGCTTCCTCACATGCACGGCATGGTGGATTATCTACTGCATCTCCTCTAACCAAAAAGAAGTCCAGGATTCTACAATTTGTGGCATTCCTCAATGCATGCAAAACTTCATGTTCAGAAGCTTCTCTATCAATTCCACTTATCACAACAGAATCAGAATATTTAGTGCTAGCTTCACATCGAACATATCTTTCTCCAATCTGTAGATCAGAGAAATGTGAAACCATCAGCCCAACTTCACGCGGGTCGCATTTAACAATTGCAAGGCCTTTACTGAGCCTACGAGGCCAGGACACTTTTGCTTTGACAGCAGGAAATGAAAATGCCCTATCCACTCCATAAGTGGTCCCTGAAAGATTCACTTGAAGCAATGAACCATTAAATTCAATATTGTTCAACTTAGCTGCAGCTCGTTCGGCAGCATCAGGTGTCAGAAATGTAATACTTCCCCACTTCTCTCTCTCTTCAGTTTCTCGACCATAAGCTGCAGACTTGTGTAAAGCACATATCCCAGTTGCATAGCCTTCAACAAACAGTATAAGCTCCTTGTCATCAATGGTACTCACCTTGGAGGCAAACACATCAACAGTCAAAGATCTCTTGTCAATCTCCAGATGTTTAATTTCAGCTCCAGACCCGAATAACGCAACAGGAGGGGATAAACCAGGACCACCATGATACAGGCATAATTCCACGCATTCATTCTGCAACCACCTTCTTTCGCAGTCCAAAGCATGTTTCACATAACTCAAACCCTTTTCAACATCCCGTGGAGGAGAAAATAGCCGGATCTCATTATTATCAACATCAACCTCAATTAAAATTCTATCTTCGCTGCAAATCTTCCGGATTCGTGATAGAAGACAAAGCAGGCCATTATTAGACTTCCCACAAAATTTCTTGAGAAGAGTTTTGCCAAAACCAGACAATATAGTCATTTGAAGCTTCTGCATCTTCACCTCAAAGGCATCAAATCGAGGAGGAGGGTTCAGAGTAGACAAGAAGTCCTCATCAACTGCTGTCACACATACCAAATATTGATCGGACGCTGACAATATTTCACCAAAAACAACCCAATCAGGCTTACGATTGAACATCAGCAGAGAACAGCCAGGATGCAGCTGAACATGCTGACCAGTCAGTGCCACATTATAGCCAAGCTGGTCACTGCCAGAGTATATTGCCACATTTTCAACAAGGGCAGCAAGTATGGCCTTTTTAAGTTTCTTGTCATGCTCCGTGGTCTCCTCTGGCCTCCAATGCCAGTAAGTAGGTACAATCATGTGAAGTTCACTTCTGAGACAGTACTCCAGTTCAGATATCGTTTCATGGCATCTTCGCATTGATTTGGCGTTGATGCTGTTGTCCCAACACCATCTGTTCCTTTTCACTAGTGGCACATTTAGCCATGCCTTGTAAACAGAGAGCAGAGTGAAGAGATCACCGTCACGATGACAGAAAGGCACCTTTAGGCAGTCAGACTTTAGCTTATCTGCATGATTACCAACTCGACAAAATATACTACTGGAGTTTGCCATGACAGCAGCAAGTGCTAGACCTTCTCTACCTAAGTGCTCCCTGAAGCAGTCAAGAACTAATTTACCTAATCGAGGCTCAATGCCCAATTTAACCAGATATCGGCCAGCGACAGTCAACTCTACGTCACCATTTACCTTTGTGATAGCTCCCAACTGCATAAGATTCTGGATGGCCATGTCAATAGCTTTGAGGGAAGGAGCATCAACAAAGTCAAATTCCTGTACATTCTTCACACCCAATGCGATGATCTTCAAGACAGCGACACCTAGATGAACTCTACGAATCTCGGGTTCCTGCTGATCAGTCATTGAACAGAAATCATCATGTGAGTACAGCCTGTAACAGCGACCTGGCTCAGTCCTCCCAGCACGACCAGCTCTTTGATTAGCAGAACTCTTACTGATCCAGCAGACTCTCAGGATATTCATACCGGAACCAGGTTCAAACCTGCTCTCCTTAGCCAGGCCAGAATCAACAACATACTTGACCCCTGGAATCGTCAAGGATGTTTCAGCAACATTTGTCGCAAATATAACTTTTCTTTTGCCAGGATAATCCTGGAACACAAGCGATTGCTCTTCATAAGAAAGTTTCCCATGTAAAGCCAAAGGTTTTGCATTAGGCGCTTGAAAACTTTCACAAGCCCATTCAACTTCCAATGGAGACGTCAGAAATGCAAGAATAGTTCCTTCTTCTTCTGTTCTATGGATCTCAGCCACTGCTCTAACAACATCAGAGACATATGGGGCAACATTAGCAGGGGATGACACGCACAATTGAGAAATTCCTTCAGACAAGCACGGGATATATTTCACATCAACTGGATAGTTTCTACCAACTACAGCAAACATTCCGCATTCAAAGAAGTAGTCTGATAGTTGCTTAGCATCAGCAGTCGCAGACATGATTATAAGCCTCAGGTCATGCCGGGGAGGAAGTACACTCTTAAGCAGTGCCAGAAGCAGATCGGTATTTAGGCTTCTCTCATGAGCTTCATCTAGAAGAATGCAGGACACACCGTGCATGTTCCGGTCATTCATACAGTGCTGCAACAAACAGTGGTCTGTCATGTATACTATCCTATCCTTAAACTGCTGTGATAAGTATGATGGACGAAAGCTGATGGCACCATGCTCATAGCATCCATTGCTCTCTTCTTGAACTCTCTGTGCTAATGAAATAGCAGCAATCTTTCTTGGCTGAGTGCAGACAACTGTTCCACTACCCACTACACCAGAATCAGCAAGAAACTGTACCAGTTGGGTACTCTTACCTGATCCAGTCTCTCCAATCAAAACCAATATCTGCAGAAACAAACCGCAAAAATACAAAATAAAAGACAGTAAGCAACAGAAAACCTATAAACGCAAAAGAGATGATCAGATGAAAAACACAAATGATGCTGTGGGTGAAAAAGATGACATTAACATAGATCCCCCTACTGTAATCAAGATATATATGGTCTTACTGCTAAGAAGAGTTCTGCCAGCGTATGTTCTCAAAGACCAACAAAGGATATTTTAGTGGCATTAGTTACCATCTTCAGAACTTCCATATGAGGCAACAATAATAGAGTTTATTTATTTTCAGGAAATTTTACAAGAGGCCATGTAATATGGCCTTTTTCTGTTAGTTGACACTTTACGCGGTTTTTTCTTTTTTTCCTTTTTCCAAAATGCACAAGTTTTTTCCTTTTCAAAATTCGTGTGACATATACCAGTTTTTCGTAGGAAATGGCTATTAGTCTGAAAACAACACTTGCCTTATAAACATCACATTCAATATTTCGACTACATTGCCTCTCCAAAATTAGTATGCAGACATCATTGCCTTGACTACATTGTCTCTCATTGCCGCACATTTCTCACTGTCTTTGCTATATGGTTCAACCTACTCACTTGACCCCATGCTAAAAAAACGAAGTAAGGATAGCAGCCTAAACTCCAGGTGGAGCATCATTTGACTCCATTAAGTTAGACATTCCCATCTGATGCAAAAGGACCTCAAAAGCCAAGAGAATCATCTCAAAAAGACCCTCACAAGTCAGAACCTCTAAGGTTTTGTGCACTATAACCCAACCACTCCAAATTAAAAAGCACACCCAATAGTCCCACATAAGCAGGGAGATGGGGACTCATATGTACCAGCTTTCCCTCCCTTAATCCCAGAGAGGCTATTTATGATGGACCCTGAATTATAACCCATTTTATCACACACTACTCTGCGAAAAGAACCAACCAAAGAACAACTCAAGAGGCATTTTGCTATAGCTTACTCTAAATCACAATCAACTTTAAAAACTTCCACAGAGTCGTAATAAAGTAAAAGCAGAGTGAAATGCCTGTCCTAATCAAATAGTAGGCATACAACAGCTTTTAATCTAAGGCCAACAAAAACAACCTCTCAACCGCACTTGCAGGATAAAGGATGCTACATTTACCCCCCTCCCCAAAAACAAAAAAACAATCGCGGTTGGAACTCTAGCATAAAAACTCAGATGGGCCTTGTTTATATTTATGTACATAAAAGAGTCCAGAGACAACCTGATGTCCATTTGCCCAAGCAGTTGAACATTAGTAACAAGGATAAACATGCAAACCAAAACAGGTACACAAAAGGCAAACTAGCGGTTCCACTCAGCCGAAAGAGAGGTTAAGAAAGAAAAAATAAAAGACCCTGGACATCTAAGTTTACAACCGACGCTCCTCTGAAGCATGGCATATTTCCTGCCCTTTTTAGCTCATCCCTGAACTCCTCTCCACAAACTGCCCTTCTATTGCAAATTTAACTTTGATTTTGATTTCCGCAATTAAATATACTTCGTAATTATAAACTTAAAAGTGCCTGTTATATTAAGCATACTTGTCTATCTGTTGCCACAACTACACAACAACATATGCGCCCATGCTCACACACATACTCTCTCGTACAAACACAGTTACACCTTAATTGAGTTTGGAAAACAGTAACCACCAAACTGGATCCAGTACATAATACGACAAATCATTGACATCATATATTAGAGATCCTCATTAAAAATCATTGACATCATATATTCCTGAACTTCTCCACCATAATAAAGCAAACTAATCATTAAAATTGTTTTAGGTTTTAAACTTTCAAACACAATGATGAAGGTCATTGTCAAAGTTCTCAACCTCATAAGTAAGGCTATGATTACTAAACTGAAATACAGTAAGTAAAATTACCTGCTGAGAACTGATTCGCTGGATAATTTCCTGGCGAAAGGCATATATAGGCAACCCATCATCCAATCTCCTGCACTCCCTCATCACAAGACAATAAACCCTAGCCCAGTTGACCCCATTTCTCAACCTTAAAGCAGGAACCCACCCTTTATTCTCTTTATCTCCACTGCACCTATCACCCTTAATGTGTCTAAGTATACACTCCATACCATCCTTAAATTCACCAATTCTCTTGAGAATCAACTCTTTCTCACTGATCAACACCTTCTTCTTGTCATTAAGCTCCTCAAACACCAGCACCGAGTTGTGCTTCTTCAGAGCAGCATCAACACCAGCAACTTCGCCTTCCACTCCCTGAAGCTTCTTCTCCCACTTGTTCACCAACTCACCGGATACCAAACCCTTAATCTTCTCCACAAACAACACCTTGAGCCGATCATTGAGCTCATCAACATCAGAAGGGACAACCACATTAGAGATTGGCATCGGAACGAAGTTGTGTGGCCTAGAAAAACGACTTCCCCAAATTCCAACCATGGCTTCGAGCGCACAACTCCACTGAGTGAAGAACAGCTTCCCGGCGATCGAGCCTGATTCGTAGGTAAGCCAAACGTCCGGCGCGTACTTAAACTCGCCGATCAAACCCTCGACAACTGCCTTCCGTCTTCCACAAGAAGTAGCACTGTTAGGGTCACAGCAGAGTTCGATTACGAAGTTTGCACGGCGAGAATTCGACCGTGGCGGCGGGTCCGGCGGCCTGTCTCGCCGGAAATTCCCCGGGAAATTCGGCCGGAAATTGGGGCTCCGTATGTCCGATCGCCTCATCGTCAGAGAGAGAGAGAGTGTTAGTGTGAGAGGGTAGGAAGACGAAGCAGACAAGAAATAGTAAGAGAAGAAGACGAAGAGGATTTTTTTCCTCTTTTTTTGGGGGGAGGGGGTGGTTTGTTTGGGGGCCGGAAGAAGGTGAATAAAGAGTAAAGGGAGAAATTGTGGATCCTAGACGTAATAAATAAGTTTTGAACAGAGAACGCAGCACTAAATTAAAATACAGTACAAAAGTGGGTCTGGGTCGTTCTTTATTATTTTATGTTGCTCAAAAAACACAAAAAAAATGGCTCGTCTGGTCGTCTTCCGTCTCCCTATGCCACGTACATTGATATATATGGATGGATAAACTTGCCCCCTCTCGCAGCCCACAGTACATTATACTGACTTTATCGTTCATTTAAAAAAATTATCAATAGTTATTAAAATATGTTTGGTAAACAATGCTTAATTATTCATATAAGCCGTTAATTGTATGTATTGGTTATCTATATCAGTTGATTATATTAGTCATTTTTTAAAAAAATAAATATTTGGTAAAATTAGTTGTTTGATAAAGTTATCAAACCAAAAATTAATTTTAAAATAGTTATTATCAAAAAGCTCAAAATTTGAGTTTTCAAATGATATTTTTGGACCCAAAAAAATATTTCAATAAGCTAATTCACCAAATACTCACATTAACTTTTTTTTATTAGATCAAGCAGGTAATTTATGCCCAAAAACCTCTTCCAATAGCCCTCAATCAAAGATTCAAAATACTCCCTGAGTAATCCAAGGTCTATAGACTCATACCATCATATATGATTATTTTTTTCTTTTTGTACGCCGTCATCTATTGTCATGGTCCCTATTTTCAACCCCAAAAAAAAAAAATATTCGCTTGGTTCAAATCACCCGTCATGCCACCGAATTTAAAGTATTGGGTCTATAATATAAATGTTTTAAAATTATTTTGTGTGTATGCATGCGCATGTTTTAAATAAGATTGATAGCTAGGTTAAAAATTAAAATAGTTGAGGTAGCGTGAATGAGACAGAAGATAGTGCAAGACGATGGGACTATGATTGGGATTTTTTTGGTAGGTGGTGGGGGGAAGGGGTTTCATTTTGATATTTATAGAAATTTTATACTTCATGCTTGTCATACCTTAAAATTAAAAGCGACTCGTTTAACTAAGAAAGATTCTTCATAGTAAAGTTATAGGTTTTGTTGTAATATATAGATATATGACATTTATAATTGGCATTCTATGTTTTTATTGAAAGGGTAGCTTTTTATTATCGGAATATCTAATGTAAAATACATCAAAATGTAATAGGAAGCTTCTCTATTGACTTAAATATGGCACTGTGATAGACAATTTCTTAGGTGCTTTCAAGAGCACATGCTCTTATTGTCCACACGTATATATTTTTCACATGTGTATTTGTCATGTATTAATTTTTTAATATATATTTGCTGATATGGCTCTTGAGAATATATACTCCTAGAAGCATGATATACATATTATTGTAATGAAATCGTTAAAAACTAAATAAATTATATCAAGAGACAAGAAGGCACAGATAAGTCTTCAAAATGGATACACGACAATAAAATATTAAGCATCACTAATTCACTATATATTACTAATTAATACAACATAAGATAGAGAAAAGTAGTCAGATGAACTAAAACAAATTGAGACTGTCACGCTGTCGTAGTAAGATATTGCGAATGCAACCTGCAGTCAAAATTCAACATCGTGTTGGTTGATTATTGTTGTAATTATGAGAACCGACAAGCAATAGATATCTAATGCTTTTTTTATAACAAAAGGGGGGTCGGATTATGTTGATTCGTTGTCAAAGCAAATACATCGATCCGTAGTAGCCAACTCTATGATGGAAATCGGCACCTCCTCTACCATATCCGAGAATCAGAAATGAAATGTTGGAGGTGAACAGCTTCATGTGTCACTCGATTCTCGCCCCTTCTAACACAACTCCAAGCATAATAAGAATAATTTACAACTAACTTGAGAATCTCTGAAATGTAAAACCCTAAAATTGAACTAGGTTCAGACTTATTAAGAAATTTGGAAATAACCGAGAGGCAGCTGCCATCTATGACTAGACTGAAGAACCCCGCCAGTTGAGCTTGATGGACGCTGAACAAGCAGGCTCCAGCGTTAGCTATGTCGGGACCGGGAAGCCTACGACTTGGTGAGTCCCAGCTAGTACCAGGTCTCCAAGCGAGTCTCTGACCACAAAGCCTAGGCCGCGTCCCTAATCATCCAGGCGACTGACATCGAAATCGAGTTTCCAGGTGCCCGAAGGTGATGACACCCATTTCTCGACTTGGGTGTCTCTAGTAAATCATGGGTCAAGTCTTGCCTCGCGGAAGTCTTGGACGAAGGCAATGACTCGATGTGCTAGGCGCACGGGTGCCAAGTCGCAAGAGCTGAAAATGAACCAATTTTGTGAGTTCTAAACTTCCCAAAAAACTGCCAAGTCCCCAGCTTTGTCCGGGCCTCTAGTATCATACACGTGCATGAGGCTATCTAAGATGGAGAGAGAACGTTTGGACCATAGCTCTGAAGGAAATGGGTTCGCAGCCTAAATTTCCGTAACTAGGGGGCACCTTGGGAAGAGTATAAACGGTGGAATCCTCGAAGGTGCCGCATATGTGGCAAGACATGTAGGAGTCCCTGATGCGTTTGGCTATGTCGTTGCGGGTTACTAGGGCCCCAATAGCTACCTTCCACCTAAAAATTTTAATTATGGGAGGAATGTTGAGGGCCCATAACTTGCTCCAGAGATTGGTGGCTACGAGTGCGCTAGACGAGGCCGTTTCCTGGTTCTTCAAGGATCGAGCAAGATGATATGCCGACCGAACTGTGAAATTGTCGTCCGATGAGAAGTTCCATATGAGCATGTCATTAGGCCATGCAGGGCAACAAGAGATGCTTAGAATCAGCTCAACATCGCAAGGGATAAAGGAGGCCTTGATAACACTCTCCTTCCAAGTACCCAAACCATGGTCTATTAAATCTACAACTTTCCAGGGGGAGTTTAGGTTTGACGTCGTGGGAGGGTGGACGGGCATGAAAGAGTACGGTCTTGAAAGCCATGGGTCACTCCAAACCGAGATACTGTGCTCGTTCACGATTAACCAACGAGCCCCTTTTTTAATCAAATCACAGGCCCCAAGCATGCTACGCCACGTGAATGATGGTCTATATCCAAGCCTTACGTCGAGAATAGAGCAGTTCGGAAAGTACTTTGCTTGGAAAATACGACTGACGATGGAGTTAGGAGATTTGAGAAGCCGCCATGGATTTTACTATTGTATAGCTTGTCCGCCTTTAACCAGTGAATGGACCGGCCGCCCTTATTGTTTCCCCACCAAAAATTGTCATGTGTGAGAGCTTCTTTAATACCAAGACACCCTGTAATGTCCTCCCTTTGAGCCCGAGGGACGCCCTTGGAAAACATGACGTTTGTCTTATCAAAGTTCACCTTCTGCCCCGAAGCCCTTTTGTATCTAGTGAGGATATCCCTTATCACCAAGGCTTGTTCGAGCGTTGCCTTGCAAAATATAATGGAGTCATCAGCGAACAGAAAATGGGACACAATGGGAGCGCCTGAGCAAACTTTCAAGTTATAAAGAGCCTAGGATTGGGTTAGCGAGGAGAAGAGACCCTCCGCACATAATAAAATGAGGAAAGGCGAGAGCGGATCCCCATGACGAATGCCACGACTGGAGTTACATGCTCGACTAGAGTGCCATTGAGAAGGGACGAGAATGAGGCCGACTAAATGCACTTCATAACTAGCGAGGTCCAACTTGGTGAGAAGCCCAGCTTCCGCATAATGTTATCGACGAATTGCCATTCCACTTGGTCAAAGGTCTTGCTCATATCCGATTTTAATGCCATCGCCCTGTTGGAACCACTATGGCCACACTTGTAATGGAAAAGCTCATAGGCCACCAGAATATCATCCGTAATCAATCTGCCAGAAGTGAAGGCGTTCTGGTTTTTTGAGATAATTGAAGGAGGGACAGTCTTCAACCTATTAGAGATGATCTTCGTGGCAACTTTGTACATAACATTGCAGAGCCTAATCAAGTGGAAATCAAATATGATGACTAGGCTTGGCTTCTTCAGAATAAGCGTAACGTTGGTATGGTTAAATGAAGGTGGGAAGGCAGCCCCATTTAGAATGTCTAGAACAACCTTGGTAACATTGTCCCATACAAAATCCCAATAATACTGATAGAAAAACGAGTTAAGGCCATCCGAGCCGAGTTCTTTGTTAGGATGCATTTGGAAAATAGCCCACTGACCTCATCGGTTGAATATGAGGCTGTGAGGGAGGTATTCAACGAAATCAGCTGCAAATGTTCGAGAATACTATCGATATCCGAGGGAGCTGAAGTGGTGAAAAGGTCTTGAAAGAATCAGATAATGATGTTTTCGATGTCTTCAAACTCGTTTTTTTCTTGGCCACTCTCATCTAGGAGGGGCGTTATGTGATTTGCAGCCCTTCTAGTCGAGGCTCGAGTATAAAGCCATCTCAAATTTGAGTCACCATTCCGAAGGAAATCGACTCAAGAGCGTTGGTGCCAAAGTATTTCTTCTTTACGACACCATTGATTTATTTAAGAGAATGTCGAATCTCTTTGCTTGGCATCTGACGCACCTTGAAGGGCTAATTCTAGTGCTTGTATCTTACTTTGAACATGGCCAAATTCCGTTCTGTTTGATGTGGCCAATTTAACAGTGCACTCTTTTATTTTTTTTTCTCGACCTCTAGGGTATTACAGGGGGTCGTATTCTCAGGTACACTT
Source organism: Carnegiea gigantea (assembly GCA_029747015.1). NCBI lineage: Eukaryota > Viridiplantae > Streptophyta > Magnoliopsida > Caryophyllales > Cactaceae > Carnegiea > Carnegiea gigantea. Next base: position 120,508 of record JAKOGI010001625.1, read on the forward strand.
GACAATTTCTAGACACTCATCATGGAGAGCCCACATATTTTCGAACTTGAACCTCTTCCTACCACCATGTCTTGGAGTGTGATGGGCGCTGCAGAGCTTCAGTTGGATAGGCAGATGGTCCTAGAGTTTAGCATCCATGTGGATTACCTTGGCACTTGGGAATAGCAACGACCAATCGATAGTAGCGCAAAACCGGTCTAAGCGTTCTTCTACGGACTGATCACTGTCTCTCTTATTCCACCACGTGAACTCATAGCCCCAGAAGCCCATATCGTGAAGATTACAGTCAGAAAATGCATCACGGAAGCTGTCCAGAAGAGTTTGATGTTTATCCGGCCCGCCCTTATTCTCAAAGTTAAAGAAAATTTCATTAAAATCACCACCTACGAGCCATGGGAGCTGTGAGTGCTCACTGAGGTCTTTAAGGAGGTCATAAGTTTTGTGTTTGTTTTGGATCTCCGGATACTCGTATATGCCCGTAAATCGCCATTCCTGGAGGCACCCAACATTTTTAACCGTAACATCTATATGGTGCAATGAGATAGGCATGAGTGAAACATCAATATCTTTCTTCCAAAGTAATGCAACACTTCTTGAACAGCCTTTAGTATCATCCGCAACACCATTATAGTATCTGCAACGTTTCTTAATGGTCTCCATTTCACGTGAACTACGCTTAGTTTCGGAGAGAAAAATAAAAATCGGTGAATGTCTCTGTAGTAAGGCACGAAGCTTCTAACTACCTCCGGGTCACTGAGCCCGCGGCAGTTAAGGCATATGATGCTCATGGCGCCTGGCGAGCTGCCTGGCAACCTCCGCTGATTCGGGAGCCTCAGAAGATAGATCCTCATCACTAATCAGACGAGCCTCCCGTTCTCCAGTGGGTGACTTGCCTCGATCAATGAGTTTGCACCTGGAAGTTTCAGTCCCTGGTTGTAGTGGCCAGGTATCGTCCACGACCATGTCATCAAGTATGGGGGACGCCTTCTCTTGGGAAAGAGGTAGGGCAAATTTGTCATGGGGGCCTTCAAAAGCAAGCTTCTTCTTCGAGTTGTACAATTTCGGTAGGCTAGAAAGAGGTGTCTCTCCTCATATTTAAGCACTTCAGCATTGCGTCTCATGGGCTTGATTGGGGATCCTTGTAGCCAATCCCCATAGCCTAGGTCCGACTCGTCATCAACCTCTTTGTACAAGTTAAGGGAGGATAGATCGTGCCCAAGCTGCCCACAACCATAGCAGAATTTAGATAGTTTGACATATTTGAAGGATATTCAAATAGGCCTCCCCTTTACCAGAACACGCATCCCTCTTCGAAGGGGTTTGGTTATGTTAATGTCCACTTGGAAATTGACTGATTTATCAACAGCACAGAATAGATTGGTTTCATCACAACCTATGAACCGGCTAAGATTATCGCCTAACACTTTGTCGAAGGTCGATGTTTGTTTAGGGGGGCATCAATGGCCTTAACTCAGAATCTCACGATCGTGAACTGGACTTCAAAAGGTTGTTCGAAGCCCATAATGGTTCGCAACAGGAGTATGTTTCCGTCAAACGCCCATGGACCTTCGTTCAAGACGAAATCCTTATTAGCGGCAGAGAAAAATTAGAAAGCGAATAGATTCTTGTCAAGATCTCTGATGATAACTCCTTTTGATGGTTTTTTAGACATTCTTCAGGACAATTTTCATCGCGTTTGCATTGAACTATCTTTTAGTATGGAGCTTACCCATAAACAGAGTGAGATCTGTTCAGTTTTGTCATCTGACGCTGCATCCTCGCATTCAATTACAGTTTCTTCTTCAGTCGTCAAAGAGAGACGCTTCATGCATCCTCTAAGCCAGTATCCATACTTTTGCATCGGTAGCATAAGTGGGAAGAAAGAACAAAACCCTAGAGATGGCACTAGGACGTTGTGCCTACAATCGCTAAAGCAGGGGAAGGGGGCCAAACTTTGTTGATGATCCGAGCCTACGTAGAGGTGAACCAGAGCCTCATGATTGAATCGAAGGCAAAAGCTCTCACAGGCCGAGGGTTATGGCAGCGCCCTAGGTCAGGAAAGAGATGTCACAACATATGAAGACTGTGAAATAATGCTTAAAAAATAATAAATGATATTTTTCTAAAAATTTGTAACTTCGTGATTATAAGAATGTGAAAAAAAGACACAACATACAGATTTTTTTTTTTTTTTAAGTGGAATTTCATTCAAGCAAAGTCATATGAGTTACAAATTCGAAGAGGTAATGACACCAATAACCGAATTCCCTATCCCTTTGATTTCTACAGTCCATCCGAAAGCACAACTTTAACTATTGGAAACAAGATTTGATATATACAACATTTGAACTGAACCATAATTATTAATAATAACGCTCAAAAGCACAAAACATATCTTACTTCCAATGGACTAAATCATATCAATCCAATTTGATCCTTCATTCAAGAATCTGTCAATTATGAAATTTAATTCATGCCAATAAAATAAAATAAAATAAAAGTAGATTGGGCCAAAAATTGATGATATATGATATACTTGCTTCAGCAACATGTACATTGTCAGCCTGACTTGCCTTACTTCTCTCATGCCCTTTTGCAGTATGGTATTTAAAGGTATGAGGCGTTCGGTGAAAAGAATCACTGTTATAATTAATATTAAAAGCTTACCAAATAGATAACAAATCGTATCATTTTGTGGATGCTTTTATCTATAGTACCTTCTTTTTTGGGATAAGATAAGTTCATTGACACTGTTCTAAATCCCTGATATTATTAATGGTGAAAATTGAATTCCTAATATCCTTATTCGTAAGGTAAGTATTCAACTACTTTTTCCATAATACTCTCTTGTGTAGTACCAATTTTGTCTACTATGGTGCAAATTATGCACTTATGCTACATCATTACTCCCCCCCCCCCCCCCAAAAAAAAAAAAAGGCTAATTAATTAATTCTCAAACCTTGTAATGCTTATGCAAACTAAAAGACCTATCAACTTTTCCTTTTCATGTCGGAAATTTCATATCATGGAGCGCAACATCGTTATAAATTTAATTGCAATGGTATGCTGAATGCTCAGAAACAAAGCACATTAAATCTTGAACCATGCGTCAGTCAAAAGCAAAACGTTGGCACCTCTGATAAATACACCAGCTGATGCACTTGAGGCCCACAAGATCCGTTTTGGAGCTATGGAAAGCCCATAAGATTGTGAGCAGTGAGGCTTGCAGATCTTCCAAAGGATTATGTCCGGCCCAGCTTTCCTCCCCACGTTTTCAGTATGAGTGAGACTTTGTTGCAAAAAACGGATCACTGAAACGTTGCTGGTCTAACTAAGTTATGAAATGGTATAATAAAAGTTGGAAGTCCTATGCTGTAATAAGAGTACTAATCAAGCCCCATCTGGAGGGAAGGCAGACAAATAAGAGTACTGTCGTGGATAGCGCGCATCTTTCCCATAGCAGCATGTTGGTTACGATCGGGAGCAGCAAGTTGGACAGTGGTCTAACTTGGTTGCTTGGATGTGGGCCTAGAAGCTGTAGCAACTGAAATAAGGGTGTGATGCTATCAATGTCCGTGCTATGGAATTAATTGGACAATTTGATCTAATTGGGAATTGTTCTAAACTACCCAGGATCCTAGATATATAGTGTGCATTAAGGTTTAGAGAGTTGCTGTTTTGTTTAGGTCAGATCATTAACTTCTAGACTTGAGGTAACACCTCACGTTTATATACCGGCATTCTGCTAACTGCTGCTTGACTGTTGTATGAAACAGTGTATAGTGATTCTGCTTTCATCCCTCAAACCACTGATCATGGCCATCCGTAAATGGAAAACGAAGCATATATGTGGGAAGAAGGAGATACAGTGTTGATTTTTGTTGTAGGGAGTGTCTGACGTGCTTTTGATTTATAGTTCATGTGTTTCAGATAGTATTCCATGGTGTAAAGTAGTTATGAATATTCCATCATTGTTTCAATGGTGTTATTGGGTATCTACGTGCGATGCTTATATGCGGAGAATCACTATCCAGATTCCAGAACACAACATGCTGATGCTACTTTGAATCCAGTTCAGTCCATTATGGTTGTACATTTGAACCAACAGCTGCATATTGTTCAACTTCCCGGTAGGCGTTGCAGTAGCTGATGGAACCTATGTTGTGCCACAGCTAGGTAATGGCTCACGACCTTTGCTGTGTAGATAGAAATACAGAGTGTTTTAAGCTTTGACCACACAAAGAGAGTTTGCAATAAAGATCTGAGGAGAAGGGGAAGAAACAGAGAAAAACTTAGAAGGGAAGAAGGGAAAATGAGAGGGAATAGAGGAAAAAGAGCATACTTGCTTAGCTGAATATTCAATTGAATAATCAATGAGTCGATACATCTTAGCTTTCCTTCCTTTATTTGTCATCTCCATTAGTGTGTGTACATGAGAGATGAATGATCCATTAGTGTTGCTACACATTTTCGAGGATATTTCGTGGAAGGATCTAATAGCATATTGTTAGGAATTAATATCAAAGTAACAGTATAGCGGAAGCGATAGGATGAATTAGAAATTCAGAAATAAAGTGAATAACAGAAAACAGAAATAAGAAGACAAGAGATTTAACGTGGAAACCCAAATCGGGAAAAAAATCACGGACGGCGACGGCACACCGACAAATTTCACTATGAGTAGAGTAGTACACCACAATCACTTCAGTGATTAAGAGCAGAATTACAATACTCTCAGTTGTATTCTCTCACAAATAACCTCACTCTCTCAATATGTTTTCTATACTGGAGTTCAGGAGTTATTTAGATCCTAGGCTTGACCCCCTTTATATAGGGTCTAAACAGTAGGGGTTTTCCCTTTAAAGTAGAACCCTAGTCGCCAGGAGGAATCCCCCTCGAAGACAGAAACCCTAGCCGCCATCCGAAAGAGGCGGCGAAAAGACACGTGGCACGACCGTGCCACGTGGCACGGTCACCCAGTGCCACATGGCGCGGCCGTGCCAATTTTCTGCCTCCCTCGGCTTGGTGCTCCTTCGTCGTGGCACGTCCGTGTTCGCGCAGCGTCGTCCCACCGTGACGGTACTTGAATTTTGGGCCATAAAACCCAACACATATCTATGTCAATTACTTCTAAGCTGTCAGTTCCCGGAGAAAATCAGTTCATCATCTCTGCAAATTGACTTGAGTGTGTAAATTTATCTGGATCTATTTACGTTTTCTTCCTATTAGCTGTTGAATTATTTGCTATTGATCGAGCAAATTATATTTATCTGATTGCTGACTAAAGTCAAGTTGTTGTGCACTGGCAATCTTCTCATATATCTCCTTGCCCATACTATTCCTCTGCATTCCGATTTGGCCCTCTCCTCTTTCTCGGAGTGACAGGGATGTTTGAGGTTTGATAAGAAAGCTGTTGATTTGTGCATCAAAAAGAGGACAAAAGATGTCCTGACCAAGATTCTCCTTTTCCTTTGCCTTTCAACCTAGCCTTTAGACAGCACTAACCAAATAAAAATAGAAGGCAAAAGACAAAGCGGCCTGCCTACCACTAGGGGGTCCATAGTCTACAAATCTCAACACCTAATCATATCATATCATTTCTCAATTCGTTGCTTTTATTATATTCGTTATTGTTATTTATCACTCTCTTTTAATTAGTTTATATTTAACAAACCAAGTTAGATTCTGTGTACAGGGACAATTAGCTAGCTAGGCACCAGAGGGAGGGACTCCTCCCTCCTCCCTCCTCCCTCCTCCCCCCACCCAAAAAAAAAAACAATGGAGTATCTGTTTTCTGTCACTTTAGAAACATTTAAACTCACTGCCAGCTGTTCATCCTATGCTTGTGAGAATTAGTATTGGCCATGTGATCCTTCGTTCATTTGATCATCTGTTATGTTACTATCATATTTGGTTTTTGGCTGTACATTAATGTGGCTATCTTTGCCTCTGGGCCTCGGTTTTTTAGTAGGTTAATTATTCTTGACTTGGTATGTTAATCATGACAGATACCTGCATTCATGTCACGTAATCCACTTTTGTGCATTAATTTAGGACACTATTGCCTACTCTTGTTTCCCATTTTTGACATTGATATCTGGCATGGTCTTCGATGAGATGCTTAAGCCAGAAGAAATATTGTTCAGAAAAAATAAAACCCTAGTGTTCAGGCTAAGTAATGCCTCATTGGACGGCACTTGTTGCCACCGCCTGCATGCACCTGCGGTACCAGAAAAGTGCCTATTGCTGGGAAGGTACGTCTATTGTTTGCTGTTAAGGGGTTAAGAGTGCCAAATTGTTAGAAAATATAGCATGATGTGGTCCTTAGATTAAAGATTCAATCTTTATACTGATGTAGTGATGCTTAATGACTAAATTGTACATGCATGGGCCACACCTGAACCAATTAATCAGAATTTGAAGCTATGTGCCAAGCTTTTCAGATAGATCTCCTCAATTAATACTTTGTTTCATGAAACATAAACCAGTGCAACTACTATTCCATGCGACATTTTCTGTTGTTTCCAGATTGATTTGCAGTCGTTCACAATAAGGCCTTGGAATTGAATACTTGTAGTGAGTTTCCCTTTCCCCTATAATTTTGTACCAAGATCATAAGGGTCCAAAACTTTGAGGCTCCCCATTATAGAAGAAAGTTTCATCTTGAATCTTATCTGGAGAAAGCGCAGTGAGATCTAATTTCTCACAAGCAGAAACCTGTTTACATTTCACTTACTGGACATGCTGTTTGACTTGAGCATTTGAGAGCCTTCATCTCATCAAACTTGGTGCTTTTTAATGGTATGCCCTTAGGTTTCAAAATGTCAACAAGAAGCAAGGTCTAACACCAGGAACAGGAAAAATTAATGAGGGATTTTATTCTAAAAGTCACATATAATGTGATCTTTAACTAGTCAGATCAAGTTAAAGCATATCTTTTCTTTTTATTATTTGCATTAAAAGATGCCAGAATCAGGTTGACATCTCTTTGTTTTGTCTACTCCACTTTTAGGGGATTTTGCCTTTAGTTGCTTCTTCATACTGATAAGGTGTAGCTGCGATGCTATTTAACTATGATTCAAGTTCTATTGATGCATCACTGGCACTTTTTCTGAAGTATCAATGGTTTGGAGCAGTGGACGGATGCTCCCCTCTATTATTGGGTTGGGCGGGGGGGGGGGTCAAGTAGCCATTGTATGCTGCATTCATTGCTAGTCTTCCAAAGGAAGCTGGCAATTCACAATTGTATTCACGTTTTTCTTCCTTAGAGAGGGGGAAATGTTAATGATTATGTGGGCTCTATTTGATGTTTTGTTCATTGCCAGACCATTCCCCATGCCTAGAAGTGTTGATGTTAGTGTTGCTGAGCTAATCATGTCACTCGGAAGATGAACATGGCACTTTTCCTTTTCATTTGCTGAAAAAGATGGGAGAAAGAAGATTAAAAAAGATCACAGATAAATAGCAGAGAATTTTCTGGAATAGATCCTTTGCTTTTGGTCCGATTTTTATTAACTGGCCCATAGCTCCATGTCATGGTGCAGTTAACAGATACCCTGCCCCATATGCCCCAACATCCCAAACCTATTACCAAAACTATATTTCATCCTCTTTGTGGTTATCAGAGTTTTATTATCCGAATGCTTTATTGCACTTGCCAGATCTCTGCAGCTGCCCATAACATATGAGTGCTGATCACTCGATTTAACATAGTAACCAGTCGTTCCTTTGCTGTTTGATCTGTATTCTATAGTTACAGAATGGACTCCAATCTCCCTTTGCTCTTGGATGATGCTGATGATACTGATGATTGGGATTCAGTTTTGGGTTGGCGCAGGAGGGGCTAAGTTTGGATGATGAGATATGGACTTGTAACCTCAAAGTCACCAGCAAGAGGGGGAGCTCACCAGCAGGTTCTGTATTAAGGCATAATGCATGCTTTATTTGGGAAGCTACTGTTGCCTTTTGCCACTTTATCCATAGAAAAACTATGATTAGAGAGTTTAATTATTTTAGTCGCAACGTGCATCACGACAGTAACTTTGCCATCATAGCAAAGTGAAAGTGATTTAGTTTTGAAGTTTTCTTTGCTGTTGTTTTCCTCCCATTGAGGACAGGGAAGAAAAGCGTACTCTTATTCTTCTCGCCAGCCTGTGGGACTGACTTGTAGAACAGGACTATGGTCCCCCTCAATTCCTTGTTTAGAAGGGTGTATTAATGCTAGTTATGTACTTCTGCAGAAAACACAATTCATCATTATGACGCTTTATTACGATTGCTTACGTCTTATGAAGCATGTAGAGCAAAAATTAATGAATCAGATTTGTTTCTTAAGGAGGGGACTCTGTATTATATCTTTTGTTTGATGGTCCTACCGGATAAGGAGCGAGCCCTGATTCAAACATCTCTACATATTTATCCTTCGAGAAATACATGCAGACACAGGGAAAGCATCTCACATGTTCACAACTCAGCAGTTGCCCTTTCTGTGAGCATTGGCTGAAATTCAGGAACGGAAACTGTCTCACACGTGTTGCTGTCAATTAAAAGACAATGGCACTGCTTTGAGGTCCCTCCCTCCTTTTTTGCGATAGAAAGCACTCCAACTTGGTGGGGTTAGATGGTGGGCTCTGTATTTTTGACAACTCTACGCTCCAGCTAAAGCCCCACTACTTCCTGCGAATCACCAACTTATGAAATGCTTGCTTTTCTCTGTTTGAATTTTTGTTTCAGGGGAATATTGCCGATTCACGGATTTTATTTAAGATAACCCAAACCCCCACCCAGAATGATGAGAAACTTGGATTTGACACAGCTTATAATTTGTAATTCTTCATGCCTTGTTCCAATCGATATTTGGTCTGGTTGTTTGCTGTAATATGAATCTGGGCGTACAAAATTGGCTAAAGCATGGCCTGGATGATAGATGTTTTAACAAGTACGATTTGTCTAAGTGGGTCCATTAGAGAATTGAATGCTCTTGGTCGTTGTTGAATGGTCTAACTGATTTACCCTGTTTCTGCAAGCAGTTTTCCACCATTTGCACGACAGAAACATCAATTCATGCCCTTGTCTAGGCCATAGGCGCATTCTGGGGCTATTAATCTTCTGTATTTGTCCCAATGGATGCAAATGTGTTTGATCGTAAACTTTCTCAGAGCCCACATTGATGTCGTTGCCTTCTTTAATTTCTTCATTCTCATTTCCCTCACGCTTTGGAAGGAATTTGGAATGATATTTTGATTTGGATCTGTTCTGGTTCTTCATATTGGCACACTGCGCCAGGGAAAGATAAAAATAAAAGAAAAACTCATTACTAGATATTTTGTGACCTTATTTTTACATGAATCTTCAAGAATCACACCTCTTTGATAGCTTTTGTTAAGGATTAAGACCGCGTGTATCTTGTCCTTAAAAAAAAACAAAAACAAAAAACCCATCGAGTTAGGACCAGAACTGGTTGGCAGTGGTATTGTTAAACTGATGATTTGCTTTCCAAGAACGGAAATTTATTCTATTTCATTTTCTTCAGCTTTTGGCGGCTAGATCAATGGCAGTAGTGTGCGTTCACAACTAAGCAACCGTTCTCGATTTTGGATTAAGTGATTGTGCGAAGGAGATACGCTATATATGATCAGGTTGGTCACTTGGTCATTGAAATTGTTGTCTTCTTCCAGTTTGATCTACTGCAGAAAATCTGTTAATTTATCAAAAATTTACTCTGAATGCCTTCGTAAATTTCCAGGTGTAGGTGGACTCAACATTCTCTGAATGACGCCCATCTCTGGCTGAATATCCTTATGGGATCCATTTGTAAGGTTGGTGATCTTTGTCATTCTTAAGTCTTAACTTTCCGTGTAGTTTGTTCTACCAGCATGCTCTTTGCAAAATTGACAGTCAACAAAACTAGGTAAGTGAAAAACATTTAAATCCCTCTCAAGAAATTTCAACAAGATATGTTCTTGTATATAATTTTAAGAGTGTGACAGATGAAGCACTCTAATCCTTGTACCTGAGGGAAGAAGGTATACTGCTAAAGAGCAATCTTTGCTCAAAGGCATCAGGACCGCCTGCGTAGAGGGAGGTCTCATGTTCATATATCAAACATTTTGCACAGTGAGAAAATAGGTGACCATCAAATAACTAGGCATGGTGAGGAAATATGTGCCAATTAGTAACTAGGCTTTGTCCTAACATTCATATGCACCTAACTACCCCGCATACACCCATCCACACACTTCGGTTGTACTTCATTCTTGCTCATTTAGGGCTTGTTCTTTTTGTTGACAAGTCCATTTTTACCAACTCGTACCAACTTCTACCAACTCTTATAAACAAACATTTCAAATCATTTCTAACGTTAGCTAATCATTTCCAACTCTAATTAACCAATATCTACCAACCCTTACCAATTTCCTTCAAAATTTTTCACAAAGAAGTTCCTACTCATTCACAACATCTACCAATTTCTAGAAACTTCTACCAACTTCTTCTAATCTTTCGCAACCTTAACCAACTCCTACCAATCATTCTAACTTGTACCCACTTCTTCCAACTTGTACTCTCTTCTACTGATCTTCTTCAATCATCAGTTTCACCTGTTTAATAACTCTCATTTACCAAAGAAAAGAATAGGCCTTTGGATTTGCAATTCTAATATATAGTGATGATGGCACATTTTAAGGATCTTTGGAGCCACTAGTCTTCGTACTCAGCCAGATTAGGAAAGGGGTCAGGGATCTTGATATTCTAAAGAATATCCCGTAATAGGGTTTACAATCTTTCATTGCATACTCCAATACTCGCACCCCCCCCCCCCCCCAAAAAAAAAAAAGGCCTTGACAGCAGTCTGATCCCAGCAGACAGGAGGACACATAAAATTTGTATTTAGTTGCGTGTGAGAGCGAGGGGATGAAGATAACTACACCCGATGGAATGGGCTTGATTGATAAACTAAATCCCAGTACCACCACCATTCCTTCCTTCCCCCTTGTGGTGAATACACCTCCTTCCAAAAGTTTTTCTTTCAAGGAAACTGATATTTCTCCAAACTTGTTGAGATCTGTAAAATATCCCCTAGTGTTGTAAAAGCATGATCCACATTGAAATTATACATGTTATTTTTAGATTTTCAGCATCGCTCAGCTTGGAGGGAGGCCCCTCTTCCTCCATCTACAGCATAGTTTTTCTACCGTGTAGGGGCCGGTATGAGTCCTTTTAAAGAAAGTGACTTCAGATCCTGTTGTTTTAACACTTAGTTGATTTTCTTTTCTCCTTGGTGTACTGAGGAGCCATACCTACATCAGCACTGCAACAATGAGACTGGCTTTTTAATTATTTGACAATCCACAGAGCACTGCACGAGTGCTTGCAGATAACCTTTCTGACAGAAATCACCAAAATACAATGAGTTTTGTTTGTAATTGTACCCACCTACTGCTCATTTATTTTGTCTGCTGTTTATCAATGAAGTTTGTCTTGAAAATTGTGTGAAGATCTTTCTCAAATTCAGTAGTTTTTTGTTAATATTGAAATTACCGAGGAAAAATCTCAAACTCTGGCCTTTGTCAGCCACCACCATATTGCATCGAGCTTTATTTCGCAAGGCTTTCTTTTTCTCTCTAATAATTTTTTTGAAAATAAGTTATACAATCTACACTAACTTCTTTTTGGCTTGAGAAAGTCTATTCGGTCTATTTTTATTGATCAGAGAGAATCTTGTCACATAATACAGTTATATATACATTCAAGTGTAATTTGTTGTTCCTTGGATAAAAATACAGAGCCTTGGCCATCGTTTTCTAAAGATGTTGGCTTAAGAAATGAGAACATAATTGTGATTCCTGGCACCGTCCCTGCTGTGGTTATGATCAAGATATATATGTTGGCGTTGCCTATATCTTTAATCCGCAAAATATGAACTCTATTTTGCTCTCTACTTTGAATTTCCAAAAGCTAACTTTTACTGAATTACCTGATTTTAATGATTTAGTTTATGCTCAGCACAAGATTCAAAATAGGGATAGCTGATTTTAAGCAGAATTTGAATTAGTTTGAGCAACTCTTGGAAAATAGATACATCTTATTGTATCTATGCTTAATAGAAGATTCAAAATAGAGATAGCTAACGAGTATCTCATCATTTTGAATGCAACTTCATTTGAATTTGAATCAAATGACTCATTTGTTATATCTACTTCTTCGCATGAAAGTAGATACATCTTATTGTGTTTATCGTCATTACAGTTTTATATTTATCTTTTTTTTTTTTTTTTTTGGAGGGAGACTATAACCAGGAAAAATATCTTTTCCTTCCCTTGCCCAAACGGTCCGAAACTGGAAGAGGACGGGCACCAGTTATTGCCGGCTACAGAAATTGCATTTGGGTGAATTTGGGGTTCATTTCATTTCCCAAGCCCTTATGCTTAACCCGAGTCAGGTTCTGACCCTTCTCACACTAACCCCAGTTGGTTTATTTAAAGGCAGAGAAACGTGACAGCCTCCTGTCTCTGGGCTGTGAGGTGTGAGCTGGTTCTCTCTTCCCCCACCCCCACCTTGCAAACCAAAACAAAACTCTCTCTTTCTCCTCTCTTTTCTTCCTCAATGCCCATTGTAGATGAACAGTTATAGACTATTCTCCTGAAAGCAATTTAGCAGCTAAATTGATTCTTATGGACGATGTAGATTGGTAAAATACAAAGAAAAGAACTTATTACTTCTCTTTTGGGTTTGGGTTTTCTTTTAGCTGGCTTGTTTGAAAGCTTAGCTTTTACTTGTTGTGTTCAAATTCTTGTGGGTTAGGCTGGTTGGTGTTGTATCTTCTCTCGTGGATGGGGGCTGAGGAAGGAGAACAAGCATTGAAAAAGGAAGCAACCACTGATGGTGAATGGAGAAGGGGAGGGAAGTGGCGGTTTTTCAGTGAATTATCAATCTCTTCTCTAGTACTACACTGTACCATCTTCTTCTCTTCCACTTCCATGCTTGGAACTACCGTGACAATCTCCTCCAAGTGAAAAATTTTTGAAGAATCAAACTCATTCAAAAGATAACAAAATCGTCACTACAAGTCTTAAAACACAAAGCCTAAGCTTTCAACGTCTTGCACACCGTTTTTCTTTCAAGAGTTGAATCATGAAGAGACTTGGCAGCTCAGACTCCCTGGGTGCCCTCATGTCCATGTGCCCAACTGCAGGTTTATGCACCCTTGTTTTCTGTTAACATTTAGTCATGGCTTTCTTTCTCGCTTTTTTTGCCTTGAGGTTTTATATTCATCATTATGTATGGTTAATTCAACTGTGCAGAGGAGCATAGCCCACGAAGCAACCACGTATACAGCAGGGAGTACCAGTCCATGTTGGACGGGCTCGACGAGGAAGGTTGCGTGGAGGAAGTCGGGCACGTGCCGGAGAAGAAAAGGCGGCTCAGTGTGGATCAAGTCAAGGCCTTGGAGAGAAACTTCGAGGTGGAGAACAAGCTTGAACCGGAGAGGAAGGTCAAGCTTGCCCAGGAGCTGGGTTTGCAGCCTAGACAGGTTGCTGTTTGGTTCCAAAACCGGCGAGCCCGCTGGAAGACCAAACAGTTGGAGAGAGATTATGGCGTTCTCAAGGGCAACTTTGATGCTCTCAAGAAGAGTTATGAGTCTCTCCAGCATGACAAAGAAGCCCTACTCAAGGAGGTAATTAAGATATTCTGCATAGGTATTTGATGTTGTGGTCTTTTGTTTATTACCAGTCACAAATTTCGAAGTACCCACAAAACAAGATAGATGATTGGCTAACTGAAACAGGAGTATATATGTTAAATTCTTTATGTCAAATTGTTAAGATTTATACAATGTGATCAGCTAGAAAAGGGGGCTAAAATGCTTGATATTCTTCTTTTCAGATTAAAGAGCTGAGATCAAAGCTCAAGGAAGAGGACAATGGTACAGAAAGCAATTTGTCCTTGTCCATCAAAGAGGAAGCCTTGTTATCTGAGTCTGATAACAACAACAAGAAGAGCAACAAAACCATTGAACCAATCAACCCACCAGCTTCTCTGTCTCTCAATGGCCGATCTGAAGATCACTTGAAGCTCAAGGGGAAGAATGTTAATACTTCAGCAGCTGCTTTGATCACAGATTTGAAGGATGGGTCTTCTGATAGCGACTCGAGTGCGATCTTGAATGATGATCATAGCCCAAATGCTTCAAATTCTTCATCTGGGCTTGTCCAGAATCACCAGATGCTAATGTCTGCTAACTCATCATCCTTCAGATTCAACTGTTCTTCCTCATCATCTCCATCATCAATCAACTGCTTTGCCTTCTCTGATTCTGGATCAGACGGCTTAGGAACTGGGAATGCCCAGAACAATGATAATGTGTACCATCCCCAGTTCGTCAAGATGGAGGAGCACAATTTCTTTGGTGGGGAAGAGGCTTGCAATTTCTTCTCAGATGAGCAAGCTCCTACGCTTCATTGGTACTGCCCAGATCAGTGGAATTGATCTCTGGTCAAGATCACACCCACTGAAGAAATTTACACAGAAAAAGATGAAATGGGCAAATGAAAGTTTGGAATTTTGAAGGCAGATATTGAGGAATTCTATGGCACTGAAAGTTCAAGAGCTCTGAAACTTCCACCTCCATTGATTGTACGGAGTGAAGATCCCAAGGACGAAAATGGAGAATTGAGGTGAAAGGTGGCGCATTGGAGTTGGAGGTATCTGTATTATGTTACATCGTGCGAGAATCAATGAAGTGAATGATGAGGCAGTAATTGGAGAACCATTTACCGTGCAAAATTTGGGGGGGGGGGGGGGGAATAAATGAATGCTCCAATTTACAATCTGCATGAAGAGGATGAGCATGTAGCCGAGAGAATAATGATGGCTCCCTTCAATTTGATTCCCCCTTTTTTCTTATTTTAGGACATCTTTGCCGTGTTTTTAAATCTTTGTTTTGAGGTAGGGCAGTCTATTACTCTATTCTTACCATAATTGAGCAAGTTTAAATATTGTCTTAATTAGGACTTAAATTTTGATCTTAAACTTAATGAGATCAATGGTAGTAAACATATCAAGGCGAAACAAACGACCATATCTTAGAATTTTCATTAGTCTTCTTGAACGAAAAAGCATATCAATGTGCTGTTTTCTTCGACTTATTCTTTGAAGAATAAGTTAAGATAAGTTCAGTTCAAAATAAGTTCAATAAATAAGTTCAGCAAATAAGTGTAGAATAAGTTCAGTAAATAAATTCAGAAATTTGTCTTTCATAAGTTCTTCATAAGCTCAATAAATAAGCTTAGCAAAGAAGTTTAGAATAAGTTCAGATAAATTTAATTCAGAATAAATTTAGATAAAATAAAATCAAAAAAAATAGTGTCTAAATTTGTGTTTTGGATTCAGAAATGAAGTGTTCTGGCTCTACCACAGATATTTACATTACGCCAAAATAAGGCAGCCTAACTTGTGAGTCACTTAGCAGGCACAAAAAGGGCTTAAGAGAGGAGACTGGAATGAAGTGCAGAGGAAAACTCGTTCCTGAAAGTGTTCTAATACGGTCTCGTTTTCAACCGTCTAATTTCTTGATAGAACACCTTTGAGAAAAGTCATTCAGTTAGAACACCTAGAAAAAATAGTAGTATATTATATTTTGTGCTTTTGGTTTTAATGATTTTAGTTTTCGACAAATATTAGCGGTAACTTAATAGTTTGCGTCATTGGATGACCGACAACGTAGAGTATAATCTTTTCTACAAATGCAGCTTTCGATGTTGTTTCTTGCCCATATACGCTATGTATTATCCTAATAAATAATATTATCGTCTTAATTATCTATGGGGAAGGGTAGAGGATTTATGCCCTTTTACTTGGCTAATTCATTAGTTTTAAAACTTTTTTTTTTTTAAATGAAGAACTATTAATGTTTGTTTCAATAATTCAATTTAACTTTTTTTCTCTAGCTAATATTCAACATTTCATCTGATATAATACTGATCAAATTGACATTTAAGAGATTGTAATAAGAATCACCCCTTTAATAATTCACCGATAAATCAAGTATTACAATAAATCTCATATAATGGTCACCAAAATGTAGCATTTGACATAATCAAGTGACTCATCTTAACACTAACCGAAGGAAAAATATTGCCAAGAATAGGAGACCGTATAACTGTATAAGTACCCTTCAAAGCTCATTTTTAATTTTAGCACATGTTAATCCTTTGTTTAAGTGGCTATATTTTGGGAGTGATCTAACTCTTAAGAGCATTCTATATTTTTATCAAAAGGTAAGAAATTTTTTTTTATAATCTTATGTATTTAGGAAATTCAAAAAAGATACTTTTGTTATATAGTTTCAAAGGGCAAATTGTTCAAAAAGGAACTATTGAATTGTACCTAATGTATAATTCATAAACAATATTGTAAACATTTCAAATATGCGACATTGTTTCTAACAAATATAGAATTTTTTTCTTATCAGTAATGAATAATTTTGTTTTCTAAATATTTCACCAAAGTTAAATTAGGACTAGATATAGGTCTACTTCTTTCATGTAAATAAAACATTCCGTTAAATTTCACACTATCAGCGTTATCAGCGTTGTCATAGCCACTACATTATATTTGGATACAAAATATACCATATATACACTATTTTTTGAGGTGGTTTAACTATGGAGTCAATTTTTATTAAAATTTTAAAAACTTGCATGATGTATATCACATATTCTCATATGAAAAAGTTAGAAAAGATAAGAAAAAATTCATTGTAGCTCTAGAAAAACCTAAGACTTTTAATATTTGTACATAAAATTTGTGTTTTCTCTTGTTATATCATCTCTTTTGTGTTTTCTCTTTTTTTGATATTTAGTTATTCTCATTGGAGGAAAATTAAATAAATTAGAAAAGTTCCAAATCTAAGCCGAGATTAATACTTGATTAGTCTTCTTGGATTTGATTTGATGTGTAAAATAAGAGGGGGGACAAAAGGATAAACGGTGAAAGAAGAGTTTTAGTAAATTAAAGACTTGAAAAGACGAACCGAAATGGTGGAATTCCATCCTAATCCACAAATGCGTGTCTCAGACTGTGAGTCTGTCTGTTCAGCTCTCTCAAATTAAAGCCTTCTAAATTGTAATTGGCACCACAAAATCTCTCGTTTTTTTCCCCCTATAAAATTTTGTTAAAGTGACCACACTGACCGCTACTGCTCTCCCCTCCCTGGTTGTAGGAAAATTAATATTTAATCATTTTAAAAATTTTTTAATTAATTTTGATCAATTTTTATTAGTTCTAATTTATTATTGTGAAAATATTTCATCTTTAACAATTCTTATCATTTTTTCCTTCCATTTTCACGTCTAAAAAATTTTCCCAAATCTTGTTAACATTTCTCAATCTTTAACAATTCTTACCAATTGATTAACATAGGTTGGTCCAAGTGATTTGACAGTTATTCCCCTTAAATAAGGTCTCATGTTCAAGTCTTGTGAATAGAGAAAATCTGTAATGGAAGAGTTTTACCCCTTTGTTGAGCCAATAATTGTCCGACTCCAATGAAATAGAAGATACAAAATTTTTTAAAAAAAGAAACTTGCCAATTCTTTAAAGAACTATCAGTCCTTCCCAATTCTACTCATTCATGAATAGGTTTTGGAGTTTACACTCTCGAATTAGTTGGTGGCCTTAATCATAATTAGTCAATGTCATTTGAACTAATGAGCATGGCGCTGAGGTTTACCCCGGGAATGAATGGACAATTAGAAAAAAGGATGGGATGATGAGAAAAGGAGGTGTGTTTAAAATACAAGGGAAAAAGTGGGAAGTTATATATTACTGTCAGTTTTTTGAAGTAATGCACATGGATGAATAGTACTACTTTTTGCATTTTTGTTGGGAGATTTGGATCTTAGTGCTCCTTTTTAAGGACAATTCTAATACAAAATGTATGAACAATCTTTCCATAGTTTAAAAATCATATATATCGATGCTGATTTTCTGTTGGATACTGTTATATCTGAACTTCACTGGAACAACATAAGAGTAACTGTAATAAAGCCCCTTGGGATGTATTTGAATTTGAAATTCTCGACACAAATTTCAGTTTGAAAATTAGTAATCTTGTTCGTTTTTATTTGTAAATATCATGTAAGTATTTCTATTAGATTGACTAATTTGTTTTATCTTTGATTTCTTCTATGTGGGTCAACTTTCTTTTATTAGCGTCTTTCTATAAGCTTGCGCATATTATTAGAAAAAATATTTATTTTTTTCTCGATCTAAAGTGAGGTGTAAAAGTCTATGCAAATATAATTTTAACAGTATTTCTCATAGCAATTTTCACAAATTTTATCAATTAAAAAAATATGTTCATAGATCTTGCAAACCATTGAAATCATGATGTTCTGTTTAATGAAATTATAGCGACATGCTTATGGTCATGGACAGTGGCGTTAAGGGGTTTTTTGGGAAAAAAATAAATGTGGGATATTTTGATGGAAAAAATAGATATATATTAATTAATTCTTGGATACTTTATAAAGGAGAGTATAGTAGATTGGTCGGTGGCCTATTGCTCTTCATGCTGCTTTTTTGTAATTTTTTAAAAATCTTTTAAAAGTCTGTCGAACGACGATATCATGTTTGACTTTTAAAATATGAGATCTCATCGACGACAACTTTCTTAAATATATTAGCTACGCACTTTATTTTCAAAACTATTAAAACTTATGTTATGTGTATTATTAATATCGCCCCCTCTTACTTTGAATTCGGCTCCACCTCTAGTCATGGAAGCACAATATAATGAGACATATTAAGGCTCCCTTGTTTTGGCCATAAAAATGATTAACTTATTACTTATAATTTTCTATAACTTTTTATACCTTTTTGTATTTTTTCTTACAATTTACCACAAATCTTTATCACGAAAAAAAAACCAAAAAAAAAAAAAAACCCTTGAAATCAATGTAACCTTAATTTAACTAATGCTAAAACCCAAATCCCAATCAACCTACTGCTGATTTGATACCGGCCTGGGGGCATAAAAAATTGTGAAGTGGGTGGTCCCCGAACTTTTTGCGGGTCCCACCATCTCTTCTTTTCTCTGTCCTACACTCCTACTATTCTACATTTTTCTCTCTCCCCAAGTGGGGAAAAAGTTTTTTTAATAGAAAGAAAGCAACAAAAGAGGTCCTGGGCTGGTGAGAGGCCCATGTGAAGTGGGGCCCAATCATTGAAGAATCGGTCTCCAGTCGTCACTATCTTCCCTCGTCACTTGTCTCATAAACTTTGCATGGGAATTTTTTTAAAAAAATTTTTAAATTTTATATATTTTATACGAGTGGCTTTCTTAGGATGCGGAGGGCCATACAGTTACCTATTGTATGCCTTTTTAGAAAAAAATCCCCACCTTTTTAATTGCTCTATGCTAGTGGAGTTTTTCCAAAATTGCTTTACTATAAAATTGCCATATGATCAGCCATGATGTACTGGCAGCACTTCTAAGCTGCCCTACAATCATAGGAACTTGGCCAATTACACAAGTTTTAAATATTTATAATCAAGGTATGTAAAAGAATAATGTGATACTTTATCGAGATAAATTGGTGTCTTAATGTATTATAATACGTTATTTTCGAAATTTGTATAGTTAAAAAAGAGAAGGTTGGATTATTTTTTTCAACTTTGATTGTATAACGGACTAAGGTAAAATGTTTCTCTATACTTCCGCGTCCCGTTTTCGTAGAGTAGGAAGCAGTTTACAGTTTTTAAATCTATGGCCAATTAGAACCAATCTATCTGCAGTTTTACAGTTCATGAGCAAGGCTGCTACATTAGACCATCAACTTTATTTAGTGGCCGGATTTTTGAGGTATTCAATTTAGATTTGTATTTGGATTTGAATGCATTATAATATGTTACATAATTTGAATAATCTCTGTTAATGACAATGGAATGTGATTGGAAATTTTCATTGTTGTCGTTTTATTGTTAACTTCAATGTTTCTTTTATGATTAATTAAATTACATTTCTTGGAAAGCTTACAACTATATGTATACAAATGGAAAAAACAACATAAGGTTGCATATTGGGGGCTAAATAAGAATAATATTTGTTACTTACCTTGATCAATTGAGAAGATATCAATTAGAAGGGTGGTACTTGGTAGTGTGTAACCCCCCCCCCCCCCCCCCAAAAAAAAAAATCGCAGGTTAAAGAGAGACACTAAACTTGAACAATTGAATTAAGAGCTTGTTCTTTTAACTTATTATCAACAATCAGCTATCATGTCATTTAATCAGTAATAAGTTTTCTATGATGAAGTTGAAAAGAATATGTCCTAACTAGTTACTACTTTCTAACTTTATATCCTAATTTTTTAATATTCTTTTCCGTTCTAATTTATACATTGCGGATATGTAATTACGTAGTTAAAAAAATACAGTAAAGATTAAATATAATGAACGTTAACATATGGTTGTTCAAATATATATGCAACTACAAGGAAGTAGGAACCTAGAATTACAACATCCAACGAATCCATAATTTTCATACATGCATGAGACGGAAAAAAACCTTATATGTCTGGTTAAAATTGGATATAATTTAATCTTGTTGAGTGATGCAATCATATATATATATATATATATATATATATATATATATATATATATATATATATATATAATATATATATATATATATGTGTGTGTGTGTGTGTGTGTATATATATATATATATATAAGTGAATTCCAACTATGCGGTTGTGACAAGTGCCCTGTTAAATATTTATTAAGATTTTATTGAAAAAAAAATTTAAACAATAGATGATTTAAAGTCATTGTACTAAATAATGTCTTTTCAACTATTTCAATGAAGCAACAACAACTTTCAGTGTGGGTACCGCTTTCGCGGGGTCTGGGGAGATCTAGTTGTAAGCAGCCTTACCTCTACCGGTATTCCTATCCGTAGAGAGGCTGATTTCAAGAGACCCACAAATTTTTTTTGAAAATACTATATAGAAGAAAGGTTTTATAAAACACTAAATGGGAAAATAATTTTTTTTAAAAAGTGAGATTTCATAGCAAGGGATGACTGAAAAATATAAAAGAACAGTAGCTGAAGTTACGAAATACAAGAACAATATATTCAAGGAAAGTAAAATACCTGGACAACCGGCGGTAAGCAACTGAGATCTCTTCTCATAAGACATGGCCACCTGCATACACACAAAACAAACTAAAAAAACCTCTACCCGCACTATGACACAGCAACCACAGGATAACTACGAGGCCGACTCTCAGCGCTCTAAGATCCTAATCCTATCCCGCCACACCTTCCTATCCTGAGTCGGGTCCTCCGTCAAACTGACAACTTTCAAGTCATCTCTAATCACCTCGTCCATGTTTTTTTTAGGTTGTCCTCTCCCTCTTTTGCCTTCGGGGATGTTGATCCTCTCACATCTCCTCACTAGATCGTCCATACTCCTCCTGTTTATATGACTAAACCAAAAAAATAAATTACAGATATGTTAATATTATTATTTCTAAAAATTTAAATCATAAGATTAGTTATAATATTTCTACAAATATTTTACCTTAAATTTTAAAACAAACACTGCATATTACAGATTTAAAAGCAAGCAATTTCTGGGTGGATCAAACGTCCAATTAAATTACTCATTTATGCGGGCGACTTTTGTTGTCATTATGTGAAACCGCACTGTGGGGATATTCCCGCATTAACTTTAACTTCTTTCCTTCGTATTTTTATTGAAAAAAGAAAAAGAAAAAAAACCTTCCTCAAGGAGAGAATCTCGTCAGTTGCTCTGCTTTTTTTTTCTGCATTCAGATCCGACGCCTCACTTTGGAGGTGTTTGACAAATAGCTTTTTGAAGAGTTTTTTAGTTAAAAAGAATTTTTTTGATTAAAATTAGCTATTTGATCAAGTAAAAAAGCTAATATGGGTATTTGGTGAAAGAGTTTTTTAGAAGAGATTTTTGGATCCAAAAAGCTAATTTGAAAAAGCTAATTCGATGAGCTTTTTGGAAGAGTTTTTTGAAGAATTAGGTGTTTGTCTCACAACTTTATCAGAAACAGCTAATTTTACCAAACAGTTTTTCGACAAACAACTAATTTAACAGTTAATACAAACAGTTAACTCAAACAGCTAACCGCTAACAGTTAATAAAAATAACTAACAGCTAATAGTTGTTTGCCAAATAGGACATTTACCTTATTATAATCCCCAATCAATTTAATTTTCTTAAAAGCGATAATTAATTACAATTATCGTGGTTAATGGAGCATTGAACCTGTTTTCTTGGCCGGATCTTGGCGCATCGAACGAAGGTGGTTAGCTTTTAAGGTGTCATTCTCTGCTTAGGTCGTACGATACACTATTTATATATAGCAGTGCTTTTTGTTCATATGATTCCCGTGTATGTTTACATATGACAATATTATGTGCATCCAATTGTAACAGTTTACTTTGCTATTTGAAAGATTTATCTCGGATGAATATGTTTAAATAAACGGACAAAACCTTTGTACTTCAGTTCTGATAGCCACACTTGATGCGATCTTTTGTAGACTGCTCTATATAACTTGGTGAAAATCCCTACTTAAATGTAACTTATGCACATTTTCTTGATTCTATCAAGTAACGCTAAGACATCATGTATAAAACCCTTCATATTACACGCCTAAAAATTACCCTGAAACTCGTCTTCATTGTTCTATTTACATTCTGATGATTTTTTATCAACAAAAAATATATGTCGTGTATTAAAAGATTGTCAACATGC
Organism: Carnegiea gigantea; assembly: GCA_029747015.1. NCBI lineage: Eukaryota > Viridiplantae > Streptophyta > Magnoliopsida > Caryophyllales > Cactaceae > Carnegiea > Carnegiea gigantea. The sequence goes on from JAKOGI010001625.1 coordinate 143,307, forward strand.
ACCATCAAATAGAAGACTAATCATTATGTATTTATGCACAAAGGGATGAATTGGAGACTTTTACTAAAAACTATAGACCAAATTTAATCTCGAGTACTAGAACTTAATACATATAATGGACTTATTTTGGTTGAACAGTAATCAAAATTTAATGAAATATCATACAATTAAACGATGTGTTTGGGGGGGGGCGTTCTAAAAGAGTATTTTTAACCCAATACAACCACGCTTAGACCACAAGTCCAAGAGTTTAATAATAGAAAAGGAAGAATACAAGTTATATAGTAGGTGGCTCATGGTAGCATTAAAAATGCTTAGCAATGATATGGATGTCATTTAGAGTTGAGTATCTTTTTTCTTTTTTTTTTTGGAAGAAAGAGTTGATTATCTTGACTAAATATAAAGATATTATTCCCCCTAGGTCTACCAAACCAAGTAGCCACTCGTAAAAAACATAAAGCAATAATAGCTTAATTAAGTAGTAGAGCACCACATCATGATCACGATTAGCATTAAGTTGGCAATAATCAAGGTGTTATTAACTTAGTATTTTTATAGTCTTTCGAGGTTGTCATATATATAAATGCATACGAAATTATAGGAATATTAACCAGAGGCATCTCCAAGGCTGTAATCAATTAAGAAATTAGCTCCATATTTCTTTACAAATATATTAGAAGTTGTGATTAGCTTCAATAGACCTTCTAGATACAAAACACACAAATTATATGACAGTTTGAGATCTACAAATCTAATTCACCATGCATGATATTTGTTTTAATTTTTTTAAAATTTACTTCTATTTTTATTATGAGAAGAGTAAATATTAGCTTGTCCCTATTTATTAAGCTGTGATACTTTCCTTACTTATTTTATACTTATATTTTACATAGTTACTGTCACATATTTTGTTAGTACTTCTAAATTCATTTCTCACTGTCTATCTTTAGTTTTATTTTTAAAATATTTTCATAAATTTTTTTTATTAATATTTTTAAATCAATCTCTTTATAAACAGAGATATCTATAATGATAAAATTACTTGTATCTAAATCTTTTCAAATTCATAAATATAAGGCCCACACTAAAATTAAACCTGAGTCTACATCATATAAAACTAAACTAAACGAGGAGAAAAGGGGTTTGAGGCATTGAGAGTCCACAGTGGTGGCCCAGGTAGAATGCGACCCAACCACACAGAGAGATCTAACTGGGGCTTTCTGATTGGCGCCGATAAATTCTACCAACTTCGGAAATCACACCAACCAGCCAGCCTGGTGTCGCGTCCCTATCAACAGTGAGAAACCCAGAAAGTGCCGTCCACGACGACGTCGTCGCATGCTTTAGACACTCGACACAGAGGCCACAGACCACAGTCGACGAACAAATACAGAAAAAAAAAAAAAAACAAATAAACACAGAAAAAGGTCACCACGACGTTGCTGTTGAAGAAAAGCCCAGTTGACAATGACTTTAAAGCTGGCTTTGTCAGCCTGTTTGACCTCGTCCACCGCCACTGCCATCGCCTATACAACACACACGAAGGGACCATTTTTTTTTTAATTATAAATATCGTATCGATTATTGTATCAGTTTTTTATTAGAACGATATATATTTAATTTATATGGAATTGTACTGAACTTGTATCGTTTTAAATGTTAAAAAATTACAAAATTAAAGTACAAAAAATTTGAAATTTTTGTGTACCTGGTTCAGGGGCGGATTTATGAGAGAGGGAGGGGTGTCCTTGGATACTAGGGATGGGAGTTGCACCCGAACCTCAAAAATCCGCCCGAACTCGCCCCTTTTATAGCGGGTATGGCTACGAAAACTTATTTTAAAAAAAAGGTATGGGTCGGGTATGTGTATCGCGTTTGAAAATGGGTATGGGTATGGATATGGATTCTTAAAACTCGTACCCGATTGTGTAACCGATTTGCTAATAAAAGGCGACCAAAATACAGTAAAAAATTCAAAAATAAATGTTTGGTATGAAACCCTAAGTGTACAGTGTTTATTTATGTAGAAATGAAAAATTAATTTTTTTTACATTTTTAGCTTCCGTGAGTTTATCCGATATTTTAGTAGCATCGCTTGAAAATGCTAATCAAATATACCGTGTATGTAAATATGGATTAAATATGGGTGACACTTTGCGCACTCTATATATACCCGAATAAAATCCGTAAATCCGAAAAATCCGATGGGTATGGGTCTGGGTATGAATGTGACTTTTGAAAATGAGTATAGGTACGGGTATAGCTCAACCCGTCCTGAACCCGCCCCATGGCCATCCCTAATGAATACCCCTAACCCAAAAAAAATTCTAATGAGCTTATTTGAAATTTATATCAATATTATGGGTGGACACCCCTAAAATAGGCCCAAAAAAATCAGAACGCTAAATACTGAGGCCTGACCGTGAACCTTGATAGCCCGCCTAGAACCAAAGTGAACGCGGCCCAATACTGCAGCCCATCCAATCAAAAAAAAAAAAAAAACTGATTTCATTTAAATTAAAAAAAATTATAAAATTGCCCTTACCAAAGGGGCACGCTTCTTGGTGAGGTCTCCCGCGTTTGTGCCGGCCTCAGCTCTCCAATCTCCAAACCCTTCGTCTCTCACCCGCCCTCTGGTCCCTCTCGCTCTCATGCTCAGCGGCTTAGACTAACGCTGCCCCACACACCCATCGCGAAGGGTCGCCTAAAACCGTACTGTCCGCACCCGGCCGTGGAACCCACCTATCTGCAGTCCACCAGGCACCAGCAGACAGAATGTCACCAACACACGCCCACTGAAGTGTCGAACAATAGGTTAGATTTTTAGATTTTGGTCGGTTAGGGTTTTGATTTGAGTCATTTGTTGATTTTAAATACCTCTAATTGCTTGTTCTCAACTTATGTTATGTAGATAGCGATTGATTAGTGAATTTCTCAACGTCAAGTATCAACTTCGAGTTCGACTCCGAAAGTCCAAAAATCAGGTTTGGTTTGTTTGTGCCAAATTCTAAAATTTTCTTTTTTTTTTGGGTTAATTTTCATGGCCATATTTGAATGTTTGATACTTTGATTGTGGTCTTTCTAGATAAATTAGATTGTGTCATGATTTAAATGGAAAGTCAGAGTTGGTTAGTTCATGAATCATGATTTAAATAATTTAGGTTGTGTCATGATTATGGTCTTTCTAGTCTGAAAACCGAGTTTGGTTAGTTCATGATAAGTGCTTGGTAGCTTGCAAGTTGCTTCATTGCTTGTTATAATGTTATGTCATTGGCTCATCTCTTTATTTGAACTAATGTGTTGCTAGTTTTAACTAAGTGAGCTTAATTTCTAAGTTTCATGTTTTTTTTTTTAATTTTTTAGTTTTACATGGATCGATCCAATTTCATTTTAAGATATTTGAAAAGGAAACAACCTGAAAAAGGCAATGCAAGTAGTAGTGGAGTTAGTTCCAATATTAATGAGTGTCAAAGAAATGGAGAAAATCAGGGTGAATCTAATATTCATAGTAAAAATGGAGGTAATGGGTTAAGTGGGTGTCAATCTTCAAGGCGAAGTGAGTTTGATTTGAGTATTCTCCCAATGAATTATGGGTTGAGAAAAATGATTTCACAATATCATCCCAATCTATAAGACGGAATAAGAAGATATTACATAGCTAATGGGCTAATTCAGCCTCGTACTCATAAGTTTCCACAAAAATTAACTGGAGAAAGGTTGCGTCGTTTTAATCCTTCTTGGTTTGACAAGTATGGGACTTGGTTATAATATAACACACGTAAAGATACTGCCTTCTGTTTATGTTGTTACTTGATTGCTTGGTTTGTTGTATAGAAAAAGATGTATTTGAGTCAATTTCTAATGATTCTATCATGTATCGATTTTAAAAATGAAAAAACGTAAATGATAATTGTAATAGTAGATTATTATAATATTTCATGTATTTAATATTTGATGTATTATTTAAATTTTATTTTATGGTACAATTGGTGTTAAATGTTCGTTGATGGACACCTCTAATTTGAAACCCTAAATCCACCACTGATCTGGCTGTATTTGACCAAAAATACCGGTGTTGCTCCGTATTTGATGGTATCTTACAGAGATACATATGGATCACTTTCTTTTTTTTTTTTTTAATCTATGCATTCGCCCCTTATGTACAATTAATTAATTACACGCAAATACAGTAGTAACTTTATATGAAGTCATCAATTGGCAGGATTGAGGAAGCCAAGGAGAGCACCACTAGGTGAAAGGATACCACAGATTCAGTTTCAACATCATGATAATTAAAGTTAGCATGTCCTGCAAATTATTTATATAACAATTGCCATATAAGGGAAGTGGGTTGTTTATCTCGGTAATGTATATTATATACTTAGAAGTGTGTACTCCCTCTTGTCATGTATATATATTTTTTCAACGTGTATTTATCATATAGATAATTTTTAATATATAGTACTGACGTGGCTTGTGGGAGTTTGTACTCCTAGGAATATGATATAGACTTTAGTTTATCTCTATTTAGAATCAACTTGAATTGGTTGGAATTGACATTTAATTCTTATCACATCCTGCCTCCCCAAATTATTTGTTTATAATAAGGTTAGGTGTTGCATTTTCTAATCCTTCCCAATTTTAAAGATTTTTTCCGGATAAGTGGACCCAACCCACCAGGCCCTCATCTTAGGGTACCTAGTGGGGTGTAACGGACCAGGAAAGGGGAGTGAAAGCCCAAGAACACAAGCCTCCCACACAAATTCATGCACAAAGCGGAATCTGTGCCCCTCCACGATCAAACCAAGGAGGTGGGGTGGCAAATCACAAATGCTTGTGCTGACCAACTGGCAAACACTACTTCGACTCCAAGTTTTAACTAAACGAAATGCTGCTATTATCTTTTATGACAGGTATTTTGTAAAAGAATTTCACTCATTTGTTTCATAACATCTGTAAAAGTTGATAAAAATTGATGTATTTTAGCCATAAATTTAAGAGAAACGTATAATGTTTAGGTGATGATATATGTCTTGTACCAAGGTACTTAATTTTCTAGTGTCTTACATTCATCTAAACTATGTGTTATATAGTATGATATAAAATCACCAATTTTTTAGTAATTACAATTAATTATCAATGATAAAGCTTCAATTTTGGTTGGGTATGCTGACAGGTATAAAATAACAGGTTAATTTGGTCAATCATACCCCTATAAATATATCATACGTGTAATTTTATAAATGTAAAAAATTATGAACACAAAATAATTTTGTACCATTTATAATTTATAACATCCTATTCAAGCATACAAATTTTTAAAATTTACTATATAATAATATATTTCCTAAATTTAGAGGCGACACCTAACAAAACATTTATTATTTTGCTAATTTAAAGTCCAACTTTTCTATTGTTGCCCAAGAGTAAATTGAAGGGAAGCTTTAGTCTTCACAATTGGGTTCTTTGCTGCGACACTTTCTTTCGCGGGGCCCACTATCCCGTAACATTTTGCAGCCCAAATGTTGGCCCAGCGAAAGCAACGTTTGACATTTGACTATTTCCCTGTGAAAAATTACATTAAGCTTTTTCCTACTAGTAATTAAATATCATTTTTGATGGAAGGAAAACATCTTTTTGATACGACTTGATTTATTATTGTGCTCTTTTATTAGTGTTTAATTCAATCATGATATGACTTGATTTATAGAAAAGAAAACATAACTTAAAAAATCCCCACTTGTACTTAAAAAATAACAACTAGGTAAGTGTGTGTTTCATTGAAAAGACGTTTACAATGAAGGCGCGTGTCTGATTCTTGATTTTTTTTAATGGGATTTTTGATACAAAATGATTTTTTGAGGGGTTTTAGCTATTTTGATATAGTAAAAAAAATTAATTAGTATTTGGTAAATAATTTTTTGTAACAATTATTTTAACTCAAAAAGCCAACTCACAAAAAGCTAAGTGAGTAGCTTTTTGTAAATTGTTATTTGTATAAATGACAAGATTGTCTAGGGTTTCATTAAAATTACAAAGTATGCCACTTGTTGATAAAAAAATTTTGATTTCTTTACTCACCCAACCCCATCTTCAACCTCACTTTTTTTCCTCCTCCTGTCCCCCATAGGCCATACTTGTAATCAATAGTATTCACAGACATCAGAGCAAAAATGATACATATAACTTGCAAAGAAAAAAGATACTTGAAAAGATTGTAATTTAAATTTCAATTCACAACCTAAAACAATTCTCAAATGAATAGCAAAATACAGTTGTAAGACGTGGGTATCATATGAATACATATAAATTGAAAAGAAAATAACATATATAATGAACACAAAATATGTAATATTAGTAACGAAATAGGGTTCTAAGGATTGAAATAATTTTTACTATAATATTATCATGTAACATTGATGCTTACATTTTAATAGTTTCATATTACAAGTCATATCCTGTATTCGTATTTATTTATTTTTTTTCAATTATCTATTGTATATAATTTGACAAAGGAGAAATACTTAATTTGACCATCTATATATTGTGCTAACATATTGTAAATTTCGAGTTCAAATGGTTTAATAGGAATGCTAATATACATGCATAACAACCGATCATGTTGTGGTCCTTTTTAAGAGGGGATACAATACAACACATTTTTTTCCACTAATTTTTATTGACTTATCATTTCCTTGAAAGTAAGCATGACCACTAGAAAGTGTAGAATTCCACATATGAAGTAATTCAAATTGTAGCTTGATTTACTTTCTTTTAAAAAACGATTAACAGTTAGCTGTGAGCGGATAACATAATATGCTTTAATTAATAAAAAAGAATCTTATTTTATGTTCACTAAAAAGCAAAAAACGAAAATATGGCTAAGAGAAAGCAAACTATAGAATTATCCATTAAGCAGTTGTAAACTTGTAATAGCATAGTTGGTATCAAGGAAAAAAATGCAGAAAAAAACTGCCCAATTATTGTATCACTTACAATTGTCACGCAAAAAATTGTAGTAAAAGCATAGTTATAAATTACAGTAATGCAGTTTTAAGCATTCAATTCGAATGACGTAACATTGACATGAAATGTCCAAATCACGCTGTAAATTTTAATTACAAGTAAAGGCCAAGACGGTCCATGCCTAATACGCTACCAAGTTTAATGTTCAACATTTAATGTTTGTCAATATATGGGAGGGATATTTACATATGAGATAAAAGCCCTTTTTTTTTTTTTTCGTTTGATTAATTAGCAGTGACAAAATTTTCTAAATGAATTTGCATTCTGATAAGGACTTGTGAGGCCAGGGATACTTACTAGTAATTTCCATTGTATTTGGAGTCTTCTTCAGATTCAAGAATACCAAGATATTGACAAATTGTGCAGAGCCAACTACCGACATAATGAATAATATGCAAGTGTGGACCAATTTATGTCAATTCACATTAAGCCATTTTGTCGCTTTCTTAAGTACAAAAGCAATTTAAATAATCCAACAATAATAACAAGAACAACTCTTAATATGAGATCCCATTTTTACAGGATTTGGAGAGTTTTAGCTGTAGGCATAAACGTCTTTACATATAGAGAGGCCGATTCCAATAAATTTATGGAAATTTTGAATTTAAATGACCCAAACTAATAAATAATTTGTTGTAAGTTACATACATATATTATGCTCCATTCGCTAAATAATTGAGACCTGAATTTGTGTTAACCCAACTACTATATTTTGTTATACGCTTGTATTATTTTAAAATATTGAATTTCATTTTTAGAATACGAAAAAACATTTGTACATCGTGAGCTGCTATTCAAAAGAGCCACAAAACTTGTACATGAAGAAGGGAAGGGGAGGACAAGCCTTGTCTAAACCTGGATTCAACAGGCCTAGTTGCATCCCACATATTCCCCCCCCCCCTTTTATGGCCTTCAACAATTATTAAATCTTTTTTTAAAAAAAAAAGGATAGAAAGAAAGAGAGAAAGAAAATAGTTGAATATGGAATCAGGGACTGCTTAGGACATGATACAATAGAAAAGAAAGAAGCAAACAGAGCATTGGAACAGGGGGAAAGACATTATTTGCAGACTGTCTGTGATGATAAGCCCAGCCCAGCCCAAGTACCCGGGTTGGACCTCTACGTCACCAAAATTAGGCCTCATCTCACTTCATTCCTATATATGGACCCCAATGATATTGGATCATCAATTGGGCCTGAATTTTTACTGGACGGTGGGCTACACTGTAAGATTTCTCTTTGTTTATAGAGTAAGATGGCAAATATAAGGATCCTTATAAAAAGAAAAATGTCCTGAGAGGGGAGAACCTGGAGTCAGTCCAATCTTAAACATTTTAATTAGGCTGAATCAATGATCTCAGCTCCATATTTTGTTATAATTGGTTTAAATTTCAGTATCCTCAGAGAAGCACATGAATTTTTTTTTCGAGGCATAAAAACACAAGGTATGTGACGAACTCAATTAGACACCAAATGGGACTATATACAAGAACAGCAACTCCTCTCCGTGTAGGTCTTGCTTTCGTGAGATTTGGAGAGATCCGGATGTAAGTAAGCTTATCCGTACGCATACTGGTGCACGTAGAGATACCGTTTCCAATAGACCCACACCCTGTTCGGCAAAATCAACTGTTTAGGTAGCGGATATCTGTTTAAGTGGCTGATAGCGTGTCTAATTTAACTATTTGCGGATAGCTGTTTAGATGAGCAGTTGAACTATGTTCGGTAAATTTAACTGTTGCGTTAGCTGATCAATGTAAATTGACATAAAAGGATATGGACAATTTCCAAACATAAAATTTCCAAATGATATTTTTTGGACAAAAAAAATGAAACACTACTTTTAAATGCCAAAAGCTAATACTATTAGCCGTTCAAAAACGCTGCTTAAAACGCCAAACGCTACTTGAAATGGTAGTCAAAATATTAGGTTACCGAATATTAAAAATTGACTAATTAGTACATTAATTCGGTTCAAACACTAAACGCTATTCATAATACTTTTACCGTAGACGACGGAAAAGTTTTAAGAAGTTATAGGAATATATAGCCAAAGAAAATTGGTTTTCTTTTTTTGTCTTTGTTGGGAAGGGAAAAGGAGGAGAATCCCCCCAGGACTTCAATTTGTTTAATTACTGTACGAAAAATGAGTGTAAGAAGAAAAGCAGAAAAAGACGTCAACAGGTGGGTTCAGATAAAGGACATCCGATGGAATAATAATTTCACGAGAAATACTGTTCCCCTGAAATTGAATCAGGCCACTAGTACCGTGGAATGGCTCATCGTTTTATCAAATATTAATAGTGAAAGAGGTCAAGCTCATATCCCTGCTTGACAGCACTGTATTTGTGGTACGCATGTCGTTCATTCTTTTAATTAAGCTACATACCTTTCACTTTGACCCTTTCATTTCAACGGTACCGAGCTCGCTGGAAACAGCTTCTGATTGCTTGAGTTTCATTTCACCATGGACTTTTATGTATGATGGTGCTTTGAAATACTATTTTCAATGTAGGATTTTTGAGGAATACATGAAAATTATAACAATAATAACCACTTTCAGTATAGTGTGGGTTCTACTTACGCGGGGTTTGATATGTAAAAATCGTGTAAGTCTAGATTAAGCCTAATCTTTCTTTTTGTTCCTTTAATCCTTGTTTATATTTGAGGAGGCATGACACTACATTTTTACTGATATTCAAATTTTGATAAATTTAGTTGTAATAGCCAACATCATTGAACAAGTAACAAACTGTTATCTATATAAAAGGCTAGAAATTCAAACTCTCACATTCATTAGAGAAACAAAGAAAGTTCTTTTTTTTTTTTTCTTTTTTTGCATCTTACAGTTACCGTTTATCTTTATTATTTAATAAAGATATGAATATATATATATATATATATATATATATATATATATATATATATATATATATATATATATACGAGTTTAATACAGTTCTATTAATATTTTCTACTTTGTTAATCTTGAAGAGTATAATGACAATAGTTTCAGTAAAAAAAAAAAATTATCATAAATGATTACATGGTAAATTTTAAAACTTAGAAATGGGTAAGGTCTAATTTAATATATGAGTCAATTCATGTCAGTGTTAAAAATAATTTAGATTTGCTCAAAATTGAAAAATAACAAGTTTTCACGCTAACCAGTCAAATTATGTTGCCTTCTAATCGAAATCGATTTGGGTCGGATAGGTTTCATGTTACTCTCAGTAATTTTATATTAAATTTTTATCGTATTATTGTGTCGAATTAGATTTTTTTAGTTTTAATCTAGTAAATTTCAATAAGAGCATTATGGCCCTGTTTGGCAAAGAGTTTTTTGAAGAGCTTTTTGGGCAAAAAGAGCTTATTTGACCAAAATTAGCTTTTTGACCAAGTAAAAAAGCTAATTTGGATGTTTGGTGAAAGAGCTTTTTAAAATAGCTTTTTGGGTCCAAAAAGCTAATTTGAAAAAGCTAATTCCATGAGCTTTTTGGAAGAGCTTTTTGAAGAATTAGCTTTTTGTCTCACAACTTTATCAGAAACAGCTAATTTTGCCAAATAATTTTTCAACAAACAGCTAATTCAAACAGCTAATACAAATAGTTAACTCAAACAGTTAACAGCTAACAGCTAATACAAATAGCTAACAGCTAATAGCTAATAGCTGTTTGCCAAACAGAGCCTATATCCTAATGGTTGGTTTGGGCCTTTGGCCTTGGGCAGACAATCCCAGATGCATGCAGTCTCGTAGCGAACGTGACCCTAGAGACACACTTCTCTCTTCCGATGCGCGTTGAATTTCGCGACACCGTGTGGTCAACGAAATTCTCGTTGGTGCACGTGCGCCTTCAATTGGTACATAATTCCTCGCCGGTTTGTACACTCCAAACTTGTCCTTATCTTTCATACGTGTTGAGGAATTATTTTTTTTACAAAAAAAAAAGCGTACTCATTAAATTATCATTTATAAATTAATTTGTAATTTTAACACTGTTTCTTTTAAAGTAAGATCTTAAATTTAAATTTTGTAAATGAAAAAATATCTGTGATACAAAAGTTGTATTTTTAATGGACTAATAATAACTCAATTTTAGTAAAATAAGGACAAAAACAAAGAAAAATAAATAATTTAATGTTTATAAGATATCCAATTTACACGTAATATAATTCTAATTTCTAGTCATCATGAGAAAGGACAATCGAAAAATTGGTCAACATAAGGCATCCCTTGCTTTGTCCTCATTAACCTGTCATTTATTAAACTTTGTCGATGGACTTCTCCAACATTTTCCACATGTGTATCGCACTTTCATCTTCTTTTTTTTTAAAAAGAAATTCTCAGAAGACCATCTCCAAAATGACTCTATTTTAAACTAATAATATCACTGTTTTATATAGCAAATGTTACATTTTAGTTGAAAGCAATTCTTACTGAAAACAATAAAATGTAAATATAATTTGATTACATAATCTTTGGAGTTATATTATTACTAACCACAATTGACAAAGTGTCCTCATTATTCCATTGAAAATTTAAGTTTAGATCCTGCCTAGAACTTTATTTTAAATCTCTTTCGCTCATAATACTATAACAAGGTATCAACACAGGTTGATTCAAGGGGTTTGACACTTATTCCTCTTAAGCAAAGTTTCGGATTTGAATCTTGTCAAAAGGGAAAATATGTGATAGGAGAGCCTTACCCCCTTATTACGGCTAATATTAGCTCGACACCAGTGAGACGGAGAATGCAAGAACCCAAAAAAAAATAATATTGTAATAAGGTAATTTTCTTTTTTTTTGGATAGATTTTTTTTTAATTTAAAAAAAACCCGAAAGACAACATGGGAAAACACTTTCCTTTTAATTTCCCCCCACCACCCTTGACAAACACCAAAAGAACCTTCGTGGAAAACACGTCTCTTGTTGGCGTTTCTCCCTCCAATATAAAACCAATGCCGGCCATTAAATCCCCATTACTTTCTTGCTGCAATTGAACACTCCTTCACAATTTTCACAACCACAACCACAACCCCATCCCCCCCGCCCCCCCAAAAAAAATCACTCTATCAATAAGCCTGCCCACAAGATTACTAGCTTAGGATTAAGAAGAAATCAATTTGATCATCAAACCCATCAAAGAAATCACAATCAGATAATGGGTTTCTCAGATTCAGATTCATCAAAGTGCAAAAGGCACCCATATGAGAAGGAACACCCAGGAGTCTGTTCCTCTTGTCTAAGAGAAAAACTTTCAAAAATCAGCAACACCCCTTCATTCACAAGGTACAGAGCCACCACCGTCTCCTACTCCTCCTCCGTCTCCGCCACCCCTCCCGCCGCCGTGAACCGCCACCAGAGAAACGGCTCCGACGGCTTTGTCTCCGTGGGGGGTGTGCTGAGTAATGGGTTGAACCTGAAGAAGAGCAGGTCAGTGAGTTGTGCTGCCCTGTCTAGAAGCAGGGGAGGTTCCCATCATGGTAGTAATAATCATAACAAGATTGGACAAATGTCTGGTGGGAATTCCAATTCGAATAGTAAGAAATTTGAGATTGGTGGGATTCAGGAAAGCGGTGAGAATAGGAGGAAGAAAGGTGGGTTCTTTAAGAGATTCATTCATTCAACCAGCAAGAAGGGATAGATGAATTTCATGCATTTTAATTAAGACCATGAAAGAAGAGAAAATTTGGAATAATTTATATTCCATTTCTTTCTAGTAATTTTGATCCATTTATGTATATCTATCTATTCATAAAAGAATTTAGAGATAATTATTTTGTGGTTGGCTCTGTTATTTAATTTTATTTTCACATATTGTCTATTTCTTCTTTTTCTTCTTCTGTTTAGAGCACATACGTGAAAGTTGTCCTTCAAGGTGTGTATAGATTCTTCCTCCATGCATAGAAGGCACTTGGCCCATTTTGGAGTGCTTTAGTTCATTAGATTGTCATATTTTTCATTGCGTAATTAGATTGTGTCCCTATTTATTTATTTATTTATTTATTTATTTATTTGTGTTGCTTTTTCTTTTTTTTTTTTACTTTTCAATTTGTGTGTAAATTGTATGATGCATGAAGCGAAGGCTAATGTAAATTTCTAATGATAACCCTTAAAAATTTTAACAACAGAACTATGGATATTCTTTTCTTTTTTTTTTTTGTGTAAATGAGATGTAAAGATCAATATAAATTGGATTGAAAAGATTTTGATTATCTATATATTCACAATAAGATAGTAATAGTGAGAAGTGTAGTAAGACGTTTGTATTATGTAAATTCATAAATCATATATTTATATATATAAGTGAGTGCAAAAATGATGGGTTATAGAAACGTGTTCTGTTAGTATTAAAGATATTATTGATTGATGGTAAATGATGTTTCCTAATTTAGAGAAATAATCCATATATTTGAGAATTAATACATGAAGCTCTAAGGTAATATAATAAAGTGTATAGATTAACATTTAAGATATTATTTTTATTATAATTTAAAATCACTCTGTATGCAGCGCAAATTTAGTAACTAGTCTAAGAAAAAAGACGAGGACGACAATCTATTTCAAAATTAGTGTCTCAAAATGATTATCTTAAGAGTTTTGCTCGTGACCACAAATTCTATTCAAAGCCAAATTATTTGACTCATTGATCAACTGTAAATTGTAAATTGTAAATTGACACACGCACACCCTCTGTGTTGTAGCCGCCGGCATCTTTCCAGCATGTGCCGCACAATGCCAAACTCCCGCACGAATTGTTCTAAATAAATGAAAGATCTCCGTTCATCTCATCTATCTATGCATATTATGGTAGGTAGCCCACCGGTGGCTCTAAGCCATTAAGAACTTTCCATCTTAATACTCTTCCTCCGGTAAACTTCAATTAAGAATTATAAACTAATGGACTAGTTTTATAATTACTTGATCTACCCTCTAGGGGTAGACTGGTGATAGGATGCTTGGTTTCCGTAATAAAGAAAAAATTTTGATTCTTCTTAAGTTGTATTTATGTGTAAATTTGCCCATATCCCCCCCCAAAAAAAGAAACACTTAGGCTTTATTTGGACCTTGAAAAATTTGATGGAAAGAAAAAAAATGAAGAAGTTATTTTTTTTTTTTGTGTTTGATTTAGAAAAAATCGCCAAAAAAAATATATATATATAGAGGAAAGTTAGGTGGAAAATTTGCTAGAAACAAGTGATAAAATTTTCTTCATAAAATTGTGAGAAAAGTTTGAGGAAAATTTTCAACCTTCTCCAATTTCATTTCACTTAGATGACATCAATATGATTTAAGTAGCTCATCAATATTTAAATTTTTCATTGAATTATATTTTTTCCTCAATCCAAACAAGGGAAAAAAAACTCATTTTCTCCCTACTTTTTTTTTCCTTCACATTTTTTTTATTCAACTTTTCTTTCCACCAAATTTTCTAAGGACCAAATGAAACCTTAATTTGCAATGGATAAATTATAATCAAGATCCTCAAAAAGAGAGGGTGAAATTTTCATCCGGCTAAGGCATGTGGAACACCATGCATATAGGGTACCAAAGATTGGAAGATCAAGAAAGAAGGGTACTTGCACAATTGAACAAAAATTACACACTCCGAACTAACTATAAGTATGAGACATACGAATTAAATTTACTTTTGCAAAATGCTGCCAAAAAAAAAAAAAAAGCCCTAGACTAGCTGTTGGACCAATACCTGATTTTTATGAGAATAGCTTTACTATGACTGACTCAAGTCAATTGACCTTTGAGATGGAATTTTGCTTTCTTCTCATGGAGGTCCGAGTATAAAACCACCTAGCGTTGTGGATATATAGCTAAAGAATCCAAAAATTTAAGACGAAAAATTATGTAAGAGTGACATGTGCCATTATTGGAGAAGAAAATTCATTTTATTTTAATACATTTATATAGGTTAGATAACTTTTTGGACCATCATTATTTATAAACTATTTAAGATATTATAATTTGATACGAAACATTGCTAAGTACAGTACAACATATTTAAATATATTAAAAACTTTTACTAGTTTTTCGTAACTTGCAATCCCTCAATAACAACTTCAACCTAAAAAGCTACAAATTGTTTTGTAAAAGAAAACTTAAAAAGTTATGCACCAAAATTTCACATAACTTAATTGTAATTTTTGCGAGTAACTAATATAATTACTTAACTCAATTGATGAACTGTTGCAAATTGGCATAGCCTCTGCTGCAGACATCATCCCAGAGTGTGGCAGGAGGTGAGAGTGTGAGACACGGGGTCAAACTCCCGTATGAATTGTTTAAATAAATGAAAGATCTCTGTTCCTGTCCTGATTTTTATTTTTTTTCATTTTGAGGGGTGGGGGTGTTTGCAAATCCCCTTAATTCAATGGACACGATACTTTATCATCCTTGTCTATGGCATTGATGGGTATTCCACCGGTAGCTCCCAAGTCATCCATAATCACTTGATCTACCTTAAGAGGTAGAGCTAGGCAATCAGTCGGTTGGAGTTGATCGATTTAATAAACAAGTTAATTTTGTGTCAGTCTTACAGTAGTTTATATATACTCAAAATTGAAAAATAACATATTTTCAAACTAAACGGTCAAATTATGTCGGATCAAACTTTCCTAACGCTACTCAGAGTCTCAAAGGTAGCCTAGTGATAGGGTATTTAACTTCCACCGGAGAAACCAATGTTTAATATATTGTGCGTCTGTGTAAATTTATCCGATCAAAAGAGTAAATAAAAAAACACACTTGATCTGCCATAAGCAAATCATATTTAAGTTCCTCAACAAGAAAGGATGAGATTTTCATCATTTTGGAGGAAGTTAGACCACCATCCACAGAGTAGCCAAGATAGGGAGATCAAGAAACATGAGTACTTGTACACATGAACAGCAACTACACAGATAACACAACCTGCGAACTATGAGCACAAGGCAAACCTGCCGAATTTACTGTTACAGATTGCTACAAAAAATGCCCTAGTGTTGAGTTCCCTCGCGGTATGAATATTCTTTCATCCTGTACGAAGTGTGATACTATGGGTCAGTTCCTATTGCAGAGCTAAAAGATGCCAGCAACTTGTGTAGGAACGATCGCCGTACAATTTTACAGCAAAATGTGCTCTCAAGCGTACAATTAAAACTTTCTCCTCCAGCTGTGCCACCGACTCGAGCTCTGCTTGAACCAGCAATGTCTTACCTATACATTTCTCGACCCAATGGCCTCAAACGTCATCTTCTTGGGCCCAAATTACTGATTTCTGTATCATCATCATCCCCATCATCATCATATGTTGCTTGTTCTCTAGTAGGGCGTTTCAGTCTCTGGAATATATCATCAAGAGAATCAGAAGACGAATCATGGGACATAAGCTTTGCTTCTTGCGTTTGCCGTAAAGGAAGAAACTTCCTTGACCCAATGTTTGCCTTGAAATTTTGGAAACCTGACTTCATTGTCCGCCATGTGGAAGACAACCCGGAGGATGGGCCTTCAGTGCCACTAACAGAATC
Organism: Carnegiea gigantea; assembly: GCA_029747015.1. NCBI lineage: Eukaryota > Viridiplantae > Streptophyta > Magnoliopsida > Caryophyllales > Cactaceae > Carnegiea > Carnegiea gigantea. Next base: position 159,856 of record JAKOGI010001625.1, read on the forward strand.
AGAGCTCCCAGCATTCAATAATGATATCTTGGCTGATGCCATGGTATTCTCCACCGGCTTTGGTCTATTCTGTTCCCTCATGGCAGTGTACTTGTGGCCGATCGCCTCCCTGTTCTCACTATATTGACGAGCCTCAACATTTGATTTTTTTGGTATATTTCCTTTGATACCATCCATGGCTGAAGACCCTTTCATCTCAACAGCATTATTATCCTGAATAGATAGCATCAAAGTTGGAAAACAAGTTAATAGAGATTTCTAAACGCACTGCAAAAGCCGGCCACAAACCCACAGAGCGGCAATCCATGTACCTTTTTACTCATGCCAGACTCAACGTCCATGCTTGCATCATTGAAATTTCTTGCCAATGGTATAACCTGCTCGCCAACTTTATGCCCTTGTTCAAGCCATGAACGTTCTGGACATCAACACAAAAAATTTATCTTCACAAAGTTTATGCATGCATAAAGCACCCGAAACCACAACAAAATAATAGACGCCACACAGACTCAGATTACGTAAAGACCAAATTGGGCTACTTCATAGAGTCAGTAGTCCAATGAAGAGTCCTGGCATCTGATAGGTAAACATTAAGGGGGAACAAGAGAAACAACTATTATTGATCAAGAAAAACTCCTTTACATGTGAAATAAGGTTGGAAATCAAGACCTCATCACACACATACAAGACAAACAGAAGATAGCATGCCATCAACTAGCCACTAAAGAGAACTAGACTAGGACATTAAATAACAACTAGAAAAAGGCAAATACTAACAGAGGGTGCCATATCGGCTAACACAAGGCCACAGACCATATATATTGGAAAATTGGAAAATCTGACAACCCAACAATTGAGATTACCTCCAACTACACAAAGCAATATTTGTCCAACTTAAACTGCCTAACTCGGATCATATAGATTTATCCATGACAGTCTATAAACACCAGCAAAGGGGGATGGACAGTCAGCTATGAGCTATCTACTTCAGCATGTTCAAGTTGTATTGTCCAAACCACGGATTACATGGTTAGGAAAAATCAGTATATGTTGGCCTAAAATCAGTATATGTCAAGCCGAACCAGTATATAGAGAAAGATACCATTGCGTTTATTTAAAGTCCTAGGTTACCAGACAGGAAGGAACACACGTAGCATACAACACCACCACCTAGTGTGGATCCTGCCCACTCAATGCGTCAATATTATCATTCTTCCTTTTCTGACTATCGTTCAATGTAACAGAGAAATTCTTCTCCATCTGTGCTCAACGTATTCACATTTTAGCTTTTGCATGTTTGTAAGCGTCTTGTATAAGGTGAACTCCATATATATCTTGCATATGATGGGTTTCCGATTCCCAGCCTACTTGCACATCTCAATGAGAGACTTTCATTTGAAACTTGAATACCTTATACAAGACACTTACATCTATACCTCTTTGTACCTATCCACTTTCATTTGTCAAGCAGGCTCAGTTTGATTCATATTTTTCAATTTTAAATTAGCAGCTCATAAAGGTCAAAAAACATGGGAGTCATTGCTAAGTTTACCTTTCTGCAATATTATCATCCCTGATGGATCAAAACCATCCATATCGTCAGCTTCAGTTCGGAACTTGAATATCTTCCAACTTCCAAAATAATCAATCACTCGATTGAAGAAGTTACTCGCCACCAGAATTGTGTAAACAACCATGATAAGTGGGTAAATTCTGTTGAATCCTCTACCAAAAAAGGGGACAGCATCATCTATGTTACCCATCCGCTGAAATCAAATTTTCAAGCGGCAAAATTAGTCAATTTGGTGCATGAAATAACAAAGACTAGTTGACCAAGACGTGTGCTGCAGAATAGTGAGGCTGGACAGAGCAAACCATGCCTAGCAATAGTCCTCTAAATTTTTTATGGAAGAATGTTGGATCTACAATGCAAATGGCCAAATGCATCTCAGCATGACTGCTAATCGCTCTAACTATAGGATTCATCAATGCATAAATCATTTCAAACAAGACAATAACCCCCCCAAAAAAAAAGGAATCCCTGAAGGTGAGTCATCAACTTTTACTTTGGTTCATAGTACGAGAAGCAGAAGCCATGAAGTAGCCAAAACATGGTTAAGGATTACCTGCTCAAAGATAGTTTTAGCATTCCCATCAAGGCGGATAAGGTTTAGAAAATTGTAAGAAACTGGAGGGGCATAACGAGCAACCATCCTGTAAAATACAAATAAGAATTAAGGCTGCCCCAGGGAAAAAATATTCCCTAAGGCAATAATGTACACTGAGAAGAAAGAAAGCCAAATTCCTCAATACCGATGCTCATTTTTATCCATAAACTAAGCCAGAAAATGGTAGACAACTTACGAGCATATCATAAGCAGGCTGACAGAACTTGTTTGTCGTGGGGTTAGTGAGTAGAATGTCAGCATTCCAATTTTGAACAATGAATAGTATGTACATATGCACATGTACATTAGAGGAATAAATGCAAAAACCTGACAAAAGAAAAGAGGTAAAGACAATTATATGCGGGTCAATCTCATGATCCAATACAAAAACTACTTGAACACAATGATCTCAACATCTGCTTTGTCAGCAAGCGGAAAATGGCATTATAAGGTTTGCAAACATGAATCATCGATATCCCCCCCCCCAAAAAAAAAAGAAAATAACAAACAGGAAATATCAACAGAAACGTCTTATGCAGGCACTACCATTTCAGCCCCTTTTACCCATGGGAAGAACATTAGAAGGTATACGATAGGCAAATGAATTGAATGCACAGCCTCCCTCACTTCTGAAAGATAATTCAAAATTACAACCAGCAATTGCCCACTTTTGCACCTTTTGGATTATGAGTCAAATCCACTCATGTTGCCCTAAAACATCATCTAGATCAAATGAACCGGAGTACAGCTTCGGTCATTCAGGGTATCTTTACAGCTTCCCACTCTGAATGCTAGAGGAACATCACCTTGATAATTTCCTCGACTAATGTTCATTCGCGCAACATTTAAAATTTAATTAAAAAAATCATCCCTGGCCATGGGAGCATGCAATAGCTCAACATAGGAATACAAAACAAGGGACATAAGACACTTAGCAGTACAACTTTTCTTAAAATACCTGCACAAACAACTCCTGCCTGCCCACAGACTTGATGAGAATTGAAAAAAGCGAAAGATCAACTCTGGGAAGTAGAGTGGCTTCTGCCAAAAGAATTGCAATTGACATGCCACCAAGTATGATGGCCAAAAGTCTTTGAAGTTGCTTTCGCAAGATACAGCGCCATAATAACTCTGAAATAACAAATTGTCCATCATTCAGCAGTATGGATATAGTTATAAACATAACACCATCTAAAATAAGTAAAACAAGGACCTATCTCCTATCATTCCTTCCATAAATTTAGATGCGTTAAGAGCAGAGCCAGGAATTCGCCGGACTGGGCTATGAGGGCCATTGAATGAGCTCAGCAGGAAGCCTAGAAAGCTCAATCCTGGAAAGGTTCAAGCGATGAAACTCTAGAGCAAAAGGTTTGAGCCTGAAGAAGCTCCGTTGAGTATGCTCTTGAGCCTTATGCAAGCCTATAAGATCGTTCCTTGCTTTTTTAAAGAATAAATTCCAGCTGAGTAGGCTAGTAATTAGCAAGCCAAGCCTCCAGGCCCTCCACCCCAAGAGCTTCACGTTCCACTAGCTAGCTTCCACCTATAGAGAGAATAGGGAAAAGGGAAACTGCTTCCACCTATAGAGAGAATCGGGAAAAGGGAAACCGCTTTTACCTACCTAAGTATAATAAGCATAAGAAATCACTAGACTACCATCAAAGCTTCCTACAAAAACACAACCACCACCAATCCTAGTGCGAAGCACGCACTTGGGAGATCCAAATGTAGGTAGTCTTCTCATTAAAGCTTCACATCACAGGCAAATAAAGCAAAAGGACCCCCGAGATTTTTCACATTTTTAGAACACAGCTATTGGAAGGAACTAAATTTGAAGGTTGTTATTATTACCAATAGTATCCAGGAAGGAGCCTACTTGGCCAGAACGACTGCCTCTCAGGCTTGAAACATATTTCCTGCAAACAAAATTCACAATTCAGTTACAAAGAAACTACCTCTGTCAGAGGATATTAAAGAAAAAGATGGAACTTTGAATCTCGGTCATGAATTATATTTCAAGAACATACTAAAGTAATCGCATGGCAGATTTGTCATATCATGTGCAAATGTGACATACACTAAAGAAAGCACAGGAACCCCAATAGCTTCCAATAATCCCACATATCTGCGTAGGCAGTTTACAGTGGACCTAATCCTTCAAGAAATCTGAATTCATATGTAGGGTGCGGGGGCTCGCATGCAGCAAAACAACTTCTAGTATGGGTCCCGTTTCCCAGCTTCCATGGGGTATGGGGATATCCAAATATAGGTTGCGTTACCTCTGCGAGCATCACTACCCGAAGAGAAACTGATTCAACAAGACTCACCAAAAAAAAAATTGTGAAATTATTTTGGAGTTGAAAAGGTTGACACACGAAAATTTTGGGAAGACATTAATATTAAAACCTAATAACAATACATTTAAATAACAGAGGTAAGAGCGATACATTAAATAACACTATGGGTCACATGCAGCAGTTTAACACCAAAATTGCACACTGGTTGTTTCCATTAGGGCTTAGATTACAAACAAATGGCTGCTTACTCGACAAAATAAGTCCATGATAAATAGTGAGGCATTTTGCTCCAATCCACAATAATCCAAGTTGAAAAGATTGTCTAATAGTAACTTTTTTAGTTGATATGGCACAGTCCATTTAGTAAAAAAGACTTCGCATTTGTGGCTTCTAATCCTTTCCATCAAAAATACCAGTTAACCTTGTCCTGTTGTCCCAACCCCCCCCCCAAAAAAAGGCAAAAAAGGGGGGGACCACCAGCTACAGTAAAAAAGGGCCAGTGCTCTGAAAGATGTCGCAAATAGTGGTGGGCATCGACTGTAACACAAAACACACAAGTACCATACACATGAGGTATCTGCTCGCCATAGAGATACCATTCAACAAACGTCCTTGTTCCCTCCCTTTTGACTTTCAACTCAGTGTTCCAAACACAACACCTTGTCTCATCAGAAAAGGTCTAACACATGAAACACATTTCTTGATGGTTAACAGCAAGAAGACTGCAACAAGAAGTCCACAACCTTCAGTCCAACCAACCTGCCCAGGCACCCAAGTCTTGCACTCATCATCCCTCGCAGATGATACAACCCTCTTAAATATCTGTCACTTGACCTAAGAATACCTAGAGGTGGTTTTCCTGTCCAAAGTTTCTCAATTGTGATCAATGACTAGTTGACTACCATGACACCACCAGGAATCCATCTACAGACATTAACTGCATTCATCCTTTCCTCATCATTTATCTTGCTCATCCTTCTTCCACCTTCTCACTCTGTCCTCTCTCAATCTATGACCCTGATTTAATATAGACCTTTTTGAGGTTTAGCAAAAAGGACATTGTTTAAAGTGCTAATAGACTACCTATTTCACGAAAAAGTCAACTTCAGAGTTTGACTTGCAAACAGGAGGGTCTGGATTTTAGTTAAGTTCAGAGAAATTTGCTAATCCAACCCATCATGAACCTACCCACTCTAGACATAGACAAAACTACAATATGAAGTCACTTATATTCTTGATACCCTACAACACTTGGACATGGTTTTCAGTCTCAGCATATTGCTCCTTGGTAGGCTTACGCATCCCAGATCATATAACATCCAAAGTCATTGCTGCCTAGTACCCAGTAAACACAGAATGAGTCGGCCACATTCAGCTTTAGAATTTAAATGGAAACTACATTCAGATAACCCTGCAAATGTGCTCATATGAACAGGCAGCTTCAGTATCCCCATTCAACCACCCCCCATGGCACATACACATATACCCCGACAGGAAGGGGGGGGGGATCAAACCCACTTCAACGTTTATAAACCATGACATGCACAAGTTCTTCATAACTGATTCCCCCCCCCCCCCAAATGATGCCAATCTATAAACAGATGAGTTTTATTATCAACATCAACAAGCACATTGACAATATTCATTGCCAAGACTCAGAAAATGTAAAGCCAAAAAGGACAACAAACCATCCAGTTGCATCACGGCGCTCATAATTTTTAATAGTGTCTTCCAGTTCAAGGGCTTCCAAGACATATTTCATATATTCACTGCAAAAAACAAAAAAAGGAAGTTCGACTTAGAAACAAGCAGGAGAAACATGAAGGTCTTGCACAATGACACTATAATTTTAACAATGTTCAGCAGAATTAGACAAGAACAGGACTACTCTTTAAGTCATTAAAACAATCAGATGGCCAAATTACTCCAACTGCTGGAGCACTTTCTTTATCCTTACATATCTAACCATTAACAATCTGTCCGAAATCTGCATAGCTGAACAAGGCAAGTTTGAACTATTTTTTCTGACTTGGATTGTACGGAATAAAGCAAAATGTCTCTCTATACTTCCTCCAGTTTTTGTGAAGTAATAGGTAGTCTATGATTTTTAAATCTAGGATCAATTAGAACCAGTCTCTCTGTAATTTGCAATTCAGGGGTAAGGCTGCTACATCCGACCCACCCCCACCCTGCCTAGTGGAGGGAATTTCGGGGGGTTGGATTTGGATTTAACCATTACCAATAATACAGGTTAGACTTCATTGTAGAACAGTAGAATAGCTCATGATCATTAATGTAGCACAACTCAAGATTCAAGACTTTAATATCCATATTAGGACTCACACAGCCTTCTCATTAACAAAATACGCATCACGAGTCCAGGGAACCTGCTCTCAACCTTTGTAAGGCACTGTGCTGCTCTATAGCATTTTCAATGGGTGAGAGGAAGGTAAAAGACGTAAGCATAAAAATGGGGGGCTCTTGGAAGGAAACATTTTCCCCTGCTGCAATATACTTCAAGAAATTTTTGCTGATAAAGCTGATGAACTAACACAAAAAGGGGCAATTAGAGTAGAATTATACACCTAGACAACAAACTTTTAACGAATATACAAAAGTTGACAACCCAAGGAAACAAAAAAGGTAAGGCAGAAACAAGCATCTATACGACAATTGTCCCTTTCTTTATGTTAGAATGTAACATTCACACGTGTACAAGTAAAAGAGAAGAAACAGAAGCAGATAGTTTTGGTGAATGTTAAGATATTAATAGTACATTCCTCAATTCAAATCAAGGTAGAAGATCAAGCATATAACTTCTTTGTCATTCAACAAAATTTGCAAGATCATGATCCTAATAACCACTGCATGCTTGGAATATTGCTCAGCTAATGGTTGGCTCATGCTTGCCGTACATGCGACAAGAACAATGAAGCAAACCACAAAAAGGGAACTATTCACGTCAAAATACCACAGAGACATGTTGATAAGACATCCTACAGTAATTACAAACTGTATTTTTGATGCAAGACTTTCAGAAGATGCTTCTCTGTACCACAAAAGTAAACCAAACTTCATATCGCTCTAAAGCCATTAATACTCAATTTGAAACAGATGTTCCATCATCTGTGTGGCCTATGATACAAGACGAGAGCAAAGGAAGAAAATCCAAATATTGGATATTAGAAAATATACTGAGTTATAAGAAGTTTTATATTTTGATTATGTGATTTATGTCCATAGTCAATTTATCGCATATCTTAGAGCAACCTAAATAAAAAGATTTGATAGTCTTTCGGAAGATTAGGATTTTATTATATCTTTCGGTCTCCGAATCCATGTAGGACTTTTGTGTATTTAAGCTCCTTCTGTAATCGAGATCAGTAGACTATGAATAAGAGTTGATATTGAATTTGAATAAATCTCTGTGTGAGAATTTTTCCTGTAGGAATTGCTCTTAGAGCATCCTACACCAATTGCTCCCCTTTGTAGGAATTGCTCTTAAAGCATCCTCCATCACCTATTAAGTGACCAAGTGAGTTAACATGAGAAAACATGAGTGAGATTCACAGCAACAATGTGACCGTCCTCACCAACTAACATAAGTTCCATGTTATAAATAAGACTATAAGGGTAGTGACCGCATAGGAAATGCAACGTCGTCTCAATCACAGCACCTCCTTGCAAAAATAAGACTATAAAATGAGAAAAGTTCCATGAATTTACCATGTTACAGACAGGAAATTTTCTTTTCTAAGCATTTTACCTCTTGTAACGATAATATTCCTCATATGCTACTCTAAGTTGACGCCGAAGAGTAGCCATTGATTTATCATCTGCATCATAGTCCATATCATTTTCACCCAGTCTCCCACCTTGTGGCTTGAAGGATGGATCTTCCTTGAACTAACACAAAACCAGAGAGTAGGAAATCAGGAATCAGAACACCACACAATGTATCAGGTTAAGACAGCTTAACTCTTGATATACCATTTGAGCCAACATTTTATCAATGACATCCATGTAAGGCCTTAACGGATCACGCTTTGACATCTGGTTGGATGTTGCTTGAGCAACCTATTAAAAACAATGGTTTGCAAAGGCAAGGAGAGTAAATTAATAGCCTTAATAGATCATCACAAAGGTGCTTAAAAATAAATAAAAATTTCTAGAGCAATGCAGAACCTGAAAATTCGCCAAAGTCCAAATAACACAATGATATAATATGAAAGATTTGCAATTACTCACCCATGCTCTTGTCACTTTCCTACATAAATTGTAGAAAAGACTTTGCAGAATGTTTGGACATCCAGCAACACCTTTAATTACTTGCAGACAGAGAAAGCATGCTAGACATGCCTCAATTTCATGCTTCACATCAAATAAGAGGAGGAAAAGGCATTACATGTTCCAAAAATCACACTAATTATTCCAGCCCAAAAGTATCAACTCTAGTTTTTCATTGAATTTTAACAGGGTAATTTCCACTAAAATTAAATCACCTAACTTCAATTAAATTACTCTTACTTGCTCGTTAAAGAGATTGGATGCGGGTTGCTCGCTGACACAGACAGTGGTCAACATTGCAGTCATGTAAAGTAACCTCAAGCTCTCTTTCAATTCAACTTCAGCGACATTTAAGCTTAACTAACTTACTACAAACTTTGAGCACTCGACCAAGGGGGGAAGAAGAAGGGGAGAAAAAAAGCAACAATAGAGAAAACGAGTAACAATTTTTGTTTGAAGTCCAGGAAGGAAACATGAATTTCACATGAATAGTAAAATTAGATGGCATTTTAGAATTATTATGTCAGCCAAAAGACAGTGACAGGGATTAGAAACGGATGTGGATCTTGGTCTTAGACCTTGAGATTGTGTGTTCATATGATATGCAGGCTAAGTTGGCCTGACGTTGGGACTAATCAAAATTTTCAAAAATTAAGAGGAATATGGACACAGGACACTGGGATTTCATGTAGATATGCATCCATCCAACCTTAAGGTCAGAAACAGCACGATAAAATGGTTGGTTTAGACTCGACGTGAAACCCTATGCTTCACATTGATGCCTTGATGAGTGGACGTCTGATGAAACGTACAGTCCCATGCAGACACAAGCAAATGTCTATGGCTCACATCCCTTCATCACAGCTAGACCCGTACTGCATTTGTGGAATTATAAATGGAAGCAAGATATTAGAATTGAGAGGCAATTAGTGCCACAAAGTCCTACCATAGAGCTTAGGAGACGTAAGGCAGAGCCAAGGCTCATATATAATATCGGCAGAACACCCTAAATTAGGTGCATTGACACTGGCATGTGCATAATATGTAGAGAACTTATCATTGAGGAAATCAAGATAGTTGCACAAAGCAAAGTGTACTCTTGAACAAATTCAGTTCTTTACCCTAGGATATGTCTACCCAGTGGTTTTTAATCTCCAGAGGGAGGTGTTCTTACTCAGCTGTCAGAGATATGAAATTTACCACAATAGCATTTGAAAAGTTCTGATGAGCATCATCTAGTTTAACAGCCATTTTAGCAATCTTATGGGACAATACTTTCAGTTGAAACGCCCAATCTGCATTCTTCCATAGGCTCCGTGGAATCTCACTCAATCCAAACCCAAGTAAAAATGCTCCCGTAACAAGCCCAAAAGTATTTGAGCAGGCCATTGCAAAACCAAGGACACCCTGATTCCTAGTTTAGCAAAAACGAGAAAAGGCTATATATCAGATTTAACAGAAGAGATTAAACAATTCAATCATATTAGCTTATGAAGGAAAAAGTTCATAGAACCAAAAAAAACAACAAATAGACGCCGATCTAACCAGTCTCTGCGCATAGTGATAAGTAGAATGAGCCCAAGGAGACCAATGGATCCAACGATTAGATAGAAAACAAGGTTCACGTGTATGCTGGTCTTTAACCTTTCTGTCACTGTGAAGTCTCCAGCATCTTCATAACCCTGAATAAGGGGGACCACAGCCCTGCTTAGAAGAATCACATAATCAAAAGATATAAGGCTATCTGCATCAATACCTCTCCGATTTTTAAAAACAACATTGAGCACCAGTTTTCAACCTCTCTCATTAGTGAGTGAATCCACAATTCCATCATGCAGTTTGAGAGGCAGAAGAAGTTGTTCAAAGAAAACAATAGAACAATTAGGTCTCGAATCAGACAAGAGAAAGAATTACCAAGTCAACCAAAAAGTGCTCCAATATGACCAGCTCCAAAAGAATGAAATTCCGCGATTGTAGTGACCGATAATTGTCTGCAAGAACAATATCACTCATCATCCAGCCAACAGAAAGTGCAATTGTTTCCAAAATACAACTCCATAACGGCATAATTCACGGCATGTTTCTTTTCACGGTGCAACACATGGCATACGTTTGTAAGAGTCCTGATGGTTGGGATCGGGATCATAGACACAAAGCTCATCAACCAAAGCCCAATTGCTAGAACTCTTCTAGCCTTGACCCCCCCCCCCAAAAAAAGAAAAGAAAAAAGAAAAGAGGGGGGAGGAGAGTAAGTAAAAGGAACATTCTTTGATTCAAAAATATGTCATGCAGTTTCCACTGAACTGAACTTAACAAGGGAGAAGGCAAACGGAGACAAGAAAGCTAGAAAGCATGTCAAAGACAGAATGAGAGTTGAAGTGCAGAGAACAGCACTTGAACCCCTACGATAATAACTTTTTTCCTCCAGTACAGGAACATTGTTATGACTAACGAGACTTTGTCAATCAAACAATTAGTCTCTCTCTTTTTTGTTTTCTTTCCATTACATAACCACAATGCCCAAAGCTCCAAACACCGGCCTGAATAATCAATCTTCATACAGAACCTATCAGATTTCCAACATGTTCCGAGCAAGGGATTAAATGTATCATAAAGTTGATCACAGTATTCAATGTACATCTTAAACCAATAACGTCACCCAGATGAAATGAACCGCACAAGATCCTTCTATCAAGAAAAAAATAGCAGATATGTTATGCTGGAGATGCGTAAAGTGACTATAGAACGCAGGCATCGTCTTATTGTGCTTCTTGTTCATCTCCAATAGCAATTAGCATAGACTGAACCTTAAAATTGAAGATGATGTGCCTTCATTTGGACAGTAAGTATAGTCAGTCAATACAACTACCATTGCATATTTGCATACATTTCATCTGTAACATATAAGTCTTCCAGATAAGCCCTCCAACTTTGATTCTCCAGCGGATGTAGCTCGATCCAATCAAAAAAAGCACAATAATGACAAAATTCTTCGCTTATACTAAAGCAAATTCAAGACAGAAATGCTCCTTCATGGAATAAAAATGCCCAAACCTCCATGCTATCCCTACCAAGGCCAACCACCCCCTCCCCTCGGCCCCCAAAACTCCAGAGTGACCTTTTTATCCTCTCAGCTACAACCTCTTGCGCCAACACAATCCAATAAGAAAACATACAGACAGACAGACACAATCTCTCCCCTTTCCGGCAATACGACTTAATTAGATCTCGTGCAATTGCAATAACCCTAATTACACAGGCGCAAACACAGACAGACAGAAAGACATAGATAATCAATAACAAAACCAGCTCAGATCCCCTGCAATCGGTCCCCTTTCCTTCTTCCACCAAACTAAAACCCAACATAAAATTTCCAGCAGATAACATCGAAGAATGCCCACATAAATCAAGCAAAAGAGCATAGATCACCCGCAATTGCAAAACCCTAATCCAGTATGCACGATCATGAAACTTAGAGAGAATCCGATCAAGGAAGTTATCGTACCGTCCAAATGTCGGCAGGGACGAGGATGATGATGGAGAGAGAACAGAACCAGGCATACGCAACGGTGAAGAAGACATATCGAGGAACGTGAGGGCCTGCGAAGTACTTGAGGGTGATGATCACCATCCCCAGTGTCAGGGGCAACGAGATCAAATAGAACACCCACATCCTCAATTCACAAACTCCCTCCCCCTCTCTCCCGCGACCCACCCACCCTCTCTCTCTCTCTCTCTCTCGCGTATATCTCTGTGTTTATGAGTTTGAGCTGCAATGGTGGACTACCTTACGAGCTCCAGAAATTGTCACAGTTTCATTCTCCCTCTTCTTTCTTATTTTCTCTAATTCTCCCTCTCTCTCCAGAAATATGCACATCCGACGTTTCTCATTTGATGTGTCCACGACCACGTCCACTCAACCTTCAGTGTGGCTCGCTGACCTAGGCTTCATACGGTGTAGTTTCAAATCGGGTCCTTCTTTGGTTAATAAATTTCAAGGCGGGCTCTGTTTTGGTATCATTTAACTTTTTACCGATAAGTTTGTCTTGTGCATTAAAAAACTTTTAAAAAAATTATTCGTTCTAGATCGATCCGATTTCAAGTCACTTTTAATTTCGAATCAACATCAAATTAACTGATCCAAACATCGAGTTGGATATAAGTTCAGATCATTCTATTCAAAATTCGGGTAAATTTTACTTGGTTTAAATTTCATCTCTACATTTAACTCCATCACGCCGTCACCATATGGGCACATAATTGTGAATGTCTTGGCCTTACGTTCGGCCCCAAGTCTAACTGGGAATATCATATGCGAAAACATTTGCGCCTAATGGCCAACGTCTACCACAAGCAACCACGAAACAATAAGTTCATTGAGCACAACTTAATCTACTTATGCCCCCACTTTGGTGACCAGTGTGTGTGTATATATATACTCTTTTTTTGTGTGTGTGAGGGTTATTAATTTATGTTCCATTGAAAACTAATTAAATTTTCGCTACTTGTCACAAGTCATATTAAAAGCTAGTGTATAATGACTAACATGTCCTTGCAATAATGATCACAATTTCTTTTAATGACGACAATATCCATCACAAATAAATTGCATTAACGACCAAAGGACGTCATAAGTTATAATAACAATATGATCTACATAGGTACAATACATAGGGGGGAAAAAATCTAATAATTTCGTTATATAGACTATATTGAGTAGTTAACAAACCTAATAAAAAAATGGAATTATTTTTTCATTTTCTCTTCTTCTGTCACAACGAACATTCACATTCTTTGCATGACTGCAAGTTTTGGAACTCCGAAGTAGTATAAATGCTTCTATAATCAAGCAACATTGGCACATGAATGACTTTGATCAAAATCACAATATGCATGACTGAACAATTTTGTGGATATTTTCGCCCTCCTAGTGAACTATTGGAAGACAAAGGTGCATGCAAATGCGTTTAATTCATCTTGCTACGTTGATTTTGTACAGTTCCATTAATTTGCTCATTTTCCTCTCGAAAAAAGCTCTCATGAGATTTCAACGGTTGATCCTCGAAGGTGAGCTTGAAGGAATTAATCCTAATTATGTCATTCCATATGATATAATAGATATGCTATGATCTTTCCGTTATGATTCTCTTCCCCTGCATATTCATGTGTATGTAGAGAATGTCAATGAATAAAAAATAAAAAATAAAAGTTATAGCAATGAAAGAATTGTTTATATATCGTCATAGGTTTAAAGTGACTTGTAACAACATATTGTGATCGTATCTTAACTTTTGTATGGGTTATACAGGAATGTAGCTTGTTTACATTTGAATTTAATTTTTATTTTGATCAATGAAATGGAAAAAAATGATTTTGCTCTTTCGTTTCATGTAGGGAAATTTTCCGCTTAAATAGTAGCAGTTAATTTCTAAATAAATATCTAATAATTTTGTTTTTTACTGGTTATCAAAGAATTTTGGTTTTCCCTGATTTATAACATATTATAGCAAAAAATGCATGGCAATCACAATTATGGTATGAAACAAATGGTTGATGATACCTCAAACTAGCTCCACATAACACGTGATTGAAAATAAGGTTTGTACGTTCTTTTATTGGATATGTTATATAGTATAATTATTTCAAAAACATATAATGAAATTCCTTATGTATGAATGTTAATTTACTTAAACATTTATGAAGAGTTTATAAAAAATGTGCACATGCATCAAAAAGTTCAATTAATTGGTTATTTTGACTATTTTTTTTTAAAGAAAATTTTATGTCAGGTCATCCCACATAATCCATATCATGAGACAGATGCGTTTATATTGACCATTAACAATAAATTTTAGTGATTAATAGTTCATTTATGAATGTCTGTTATTATGGTCACACTTAAATAAACTAATAGTCACTCTTAAATTTAAAAGTCACTCTAAAATATATTAGTCACTACAAAACCTCAAAAAAGTCACCATAGAAGAGTTAGTTTTATAATATACTTTATGTGAAATTGTCTTACCTGAGAATTTGTGTTTCTTATCACAATCTCGCTTCCTTCGATCACAAAAAGAGCTGGATGGATGGTCTATGTGGGGGACTCCTGAACGATCCTCTTTTTTTTTTTTTTTTTGAGACTTCGGGGTGCTATTGGTGTACTTATTGACCCAAGCTTAATACAATTTTCCATTTCATTGCCGGCAATCATTAAAAAAAAAAAAAAAAGGGGGGGGGGGGGGGAGTGAATAGGCCGTTTGATGGCGATATTGAGGAAGGTAGAGCCCCTATTGTAAGTTTATATGATATGCAAATTCTTTTTAAAGCTGATCCTATCTCACGGTAACTGAAAATCTATTTTAAAATTACGATTATTGTATACTGGATGACATCAGTAGGATTGGTAAAAAAATTCATATCTATATAAAATTCACAAAATTTATCCCAATGGATATGAATATGGCTGGTGAAAATAGAAGAAATAGCTATGGGGCGAGTACTGCTAAAATGGGTATGAGTATGAGTGTATGTCCTACCCGTCCCATATCAATTTTATCAATACATGCCCCATATAAAACCCACGCCTATTTGTTTAAAGTTCTAATTTGTTACTTGTATTTAAATATTTTACTAGTTGTTTTGATTTGTATGATATTCAAGACTTCGTGGAAACATTTTGTTTAAAATTGTAATTGTCAAGTGCTAATTTATTACTTTGATTGACAACATTTTAGTTATATTTGATGTTATATGATATATTGTCGGAAGTTTGATGTTAATGTGACATATTGGCTATTTGATGTAGGATATAGGTACAAAATGGGTTTAATTTTTTTGGTTTATACGTACCTGAATAAAACCCGCATACCCGTTATATCCAATAGGTATAGGTATTGGTATAATTTTATAATACCCGATGGATATAGGTATGGGTATGCGTATTAATTTTGAAAATGGGTATGAATGAGGGTACGGCTAAACCCCTTCCGTATTTGCTCCACTACCACCCCTAGATATTAGCAAGTTGATCCCATGGTTTTTCAAAATCTCAGTTCTAAATTTAGATTAGTGTTAATTTTTGATATGATCCTACATTATTTCAATGCATTATTTCATCTATCACTTTGGGTTGTCTTAATTGTGTTGTGATTGTGAGTCGAACTTCAATTAAGTGTCATGTCATGTAAAGGATTATTTTATGGAATCAATTGAACCTTTAAAAAGCGAGTGGAGTCACAATATTCAAATCATATATTCTATAAAACCGGCATAAAGTAACTTCTAATAGTCAAACTGTACAAAATTGGCAGAAATAATTGGAAAACATTTTAGATTGGCATACTTTTGAAGGTCAATTAGTTTAACTGTCAACGGATCCGATGGCTAGTTTGTTACTGTTTACCTGATTTGAAAATTCATATCAATTAGTTTAACTTTTATTCTTGAATGAGCCGCATAAATCACCTATTACCAGGTACATGAAGCTACGATTCGATCATAGTAAAAGTTATGAGGAATCATAACTAAAGTCTCAAAAGCAACAAGGGGGTGAGGCCATATCCAAATCCAAAATATGGGAAGTTGAAAAACGGTTGGTGGCAAAAGCTTGTATGAGACTTTCTTGCATTCTAAATCCAGGGGCCTTGAGGCGATTGCTTGAGTTTTTGCCATGTTGGATAGATACTGATGTGAAAAATTAAATATTTGGTATATATGGAACATTGTTGTGTATGCAAGAATAAAATTACTTGTATTTAAACATACGTAGATATTACAAAAGTGGAACTTATAATGACAGGAATTATTGTTATTGTCGTGGTCGTTGCTCTCAATATTAATAGAAGAGGTTATTGGACTTATCGAATTACAAAGGTCACATCTATCATATTCCATGGATACATTAAAACTGTGTGGTATCCACTTCCTTATGATTTTATCTTGAACTAGGACATTTTGATTGAACTTTATCCCAATTTTATCGAATGAGCAACAGGGTTTTGACGAAAAGCAAGTAAGGAGTGCAATAACCAAGAGTGTTGTGGGTATGAGAGATGAAACAACTCAGCCTGTACTTTGATATGTTATACTGTTACTAAATTGAATCAAATTGTTTGCTTAGCATGCCTAAATAAAAATGATAGTTTAACCGAGTTGAGTTATGTTGAATTTAGGCTCTGTTTGATAAACAGCTGTTAGTTGTTAGCTACTAGATGTTTGTATCAGCTGTTAGCTGTTTGAGTTAGCTGTTTATATTAACGGTTTGAATTAGCTGTTTATTGAAAAACTGTTTGGTAAAATTAGCTGTTTCTAGTAAAATTGCGGGACAAAAAGTTAATTCTTCAAAAGGGTATTCTAAAAAGCCCATGGAATTAGTTTTTTCAAATGAGCTTTTTAGACCCAAAAAGTTCTTCGAAAAAGCTTTTCATCAAATATTCAAATTAGCTTTTTTATTTGGTCAATCAGCTAATCTTGATAAAAAAAATTCTTTTTGATTAAAAAACTCTTCAAAAAGCTGTCTGCCAAACATTCTTTAATGATCATTTTATATTCAAGTCGACCCAAGCAAAACAGAAGTCAGCCTTGGCAAAGCTTAAGCTCAGACACGGGCTGCTTCTAAGCCCCTCGAATTTTGTTCGAACTCTATTTAACTGGAACCTGAGCCAAACTTTAACCGAACAAAGCGTGATTTAGCGGGCTGACTCAAATTCGCGACGGGTGACGCCGTACATAATAAGAGCACAAAATCCCCCGTGACTGAAGCTCTCTGTTGGGCCCCAATAAGAACAGAAAGTGTTGGATTGGTTGGCACAAATGTCAAAGTTTAATATTATGACGCGTCACTTCATTGTTCGTACCGCGCAATCCCCTCCCGAGTCCCGACTTCGAGTACTGCTTCTGAATCACGTGATTGAAGCAGAAGGCTTAAAAAAAAGGGGAACCACGAACGCGGAAAAGACGTTTCAACCAATAGGAAACCAGAATCAACCTTCCTCAATCCGTGCCGAACTAGAACCTCAAATCTGACCCGTCCATTTGATTCAGAAAACACAAGTATCGCTTTCAGTCACCGTTAGATTCCCAACTGCTGAAACACACGGATCGCAATACCAGCCGTCCGATCCTTGCATTTTACCGACTCTTTCAAGGTATGTAAAGCCCTTCAACACCTTCACCTGCAAACTTCTGTTCATTCCTTCTAGAGAGAGAGAGAGCGCTGCGGATTACGATTCGAGTTTTTGTGAAGATTTGTGGAGGTATGTACTCCGATATTCTCATGCTTGTCAAACTTGATTAGGATCTAGGGTTTATTTCCTGTAAAGTTGTTGAAATTGTCGATTGATTGATTCTTTCGTCTTTTTGCGTTGAAAAATTAGGGTTACCGTATAAACTTTAAATCGATTGATTGATTGATTCTTTCGTATATTCTCTGGAGAAGTTTGGGTTTTGACAGAAATTGAAGCAACTTCCGGCATGTTTCGATCGTTCAACTTCGTTTCTCTTTTAAAAATTTCAATTTGATGTCGTCTGTTGTTCTTCAAACGAACTTGATTGATCTTTCGTCAATTTTCTGAAGAAGTTAGGGTTTTTGTTTACACTTTCATGCGTGATTCAATTATTAAACTTCGTTTCTCTTTTAAAAATTTCAATTTGTTTGGTCTGTTTTATCGATGATTCACTGCAATTTGATTTCTTCTCATGTTCTATTGATGATTCAAAGCAGTTGACTGTTGTGTTTTTTTTGTTTGTGCTTCGTAGATGGCCCGTACGAAGCAAACGGCTCGTAAGAGTACTGGAGGAAAGGCCCCTAGGAAGCAGTTGGCTACCAAGGCAGCTCGCAAGTCTGCCCCAACTACCGGTGGTGTGAAGAAGCCCCATAGATACCGTCCCGGTACCGTCGCTCTTCGGTTAGTCATCATCTCCTCTCTCTGCCTTTGATTTGAGTCTCATTCCGAGCTTCCAATTCAAATATGTGCTAATGAAATGTATGATTGCGCATTTGCGATGCAGTGAGATTCGCAAGTATCAGAAGAGTACCGAGCTGCTGATCAGGAAGCTCCCATTCCAGAGGCTGGTCCGTGAGATTGCTCAGGACTTCAAGACGGACCTGCGTTTCCAGAGCCATGCCGTTCTTGCCCTCCAAGAAGCTGCCGAGGCATACCTTGTTGGTCTCTTTGAGGACACCAACCTCTGTGCCATCCACGCCAAGCGTGTCACCATCATGCCCAAGGATATTCAGCTCGCTAGGAGGATCAGGGGTGAACGCGCGTAAGCCTTTTGATCTAGTGAAGTGATAGGGTTGGTTGAGTAGGAGTAATGTAGATGGCAGTGTTGGTGTGGGTATGAGGAATGTGTAGCTAAAGGGTGCTGGTGGTGTTTAGAAACAATTTAGATTATTCAATCTTTGGCATTTGTTGTTTTTCGAGTTCTTTGTGGTTTGTTAATGTCGCACTTATCTGTGTGAAACATTTGGTTCAATCTAATGTAGTTTTGACATATTTTGAGTTATATCTCCTCTGTTTCTCCTATATGTGGAGAGTTGTTTGTCTAACGTTTGCATTGTATTTGTGGCTGCGTCTTGGGAGGAGCCAATTAGCTTGGCTTAGGGTTTGATAAATCACGACTTGTAAAGTGGATGGTATAAATCAAGGTGATCTAGTTCAATTGGACACTTCAGTCGCTGAAGGCGGGAACTGAAGTCCATGGCAAGGATTCGTAAAGTATGAATGTGTGGTGCCTGGCTTGAGGGTGCTGGATCATCTTGTAGATGTTAAAACATAGGTACTGAATACAAATATTGCAACATGAGATGTATCAAAGATTCAAGATTTGCTCTCATCCGATTTGAGCCAGTTGAGGCAAAAAGGAAACAAGAATTTTATGCATATTTGAAGAAGCTTAGCAACTCTCAAGAAGTCTCTTCGTAAATGAGGCAGATTGAAGACAAATTAGAATGATGCGGAGTTGTGGACTCACCAAGTTACAAATTGAAGTGTTAAAAGTCTTATGATGACGAGTAGTGTTCCAAGTTACCTATGTAAAAAAGTAGTATTGTTCCAAATTCCACGTTCAGAAATGTCGGTGTTTTTCTGCGAATGGGATTGGTGTGGTGTGACTATGATGTATAGATGGGTAAAATTGCATTCGAAAGCTCAAACACTGCGAACAAATGACCCCTAGGTTTTAGGGGATGCGGCTTCGCCAAGTTTATAGCTTTTTCTTGTCTTTGATTGATTGATTTGGTGAACTACTTCTGCATTGCTTTGACATTGAGGGGCTCTGGGTCTGCAGTGTAACTGCTGGGAGCCGTGAGTGAGGAGCTAACAGTACGGCTGCCTGCCTGCCTGCCATCTGTTTGAAAATATGTCCACAAGAGATTTTTGGTACAGGCACTCCTACACAAGGTAATAAGCAAAATGGTTACTTGATGAGTCTGAAACTCGTCTTGACTTGATACAAGAGACGAACAAGGAATCTATCATTGATGAGGGGTTTGGTTCTAGTTCCCATGATGCCCAAAAAGCCGAAAGAAATGAGGCATAATGGAATGCAATTCATGATATCAGCTTGTGGTTTACCAGGCTGTGGTTATGGTAGAGGAGCAACTTGGCTCTTTGAGGAATTTTCATGCTTTGTCTCGTCTCTTATATGGCTAAGACTAATGGGTTCTTAAGAAAGGGATGGTTGAGCATGATTGCATGAAGGGCATTGTACAGTTAAATTGCCATGGCGTTACTCTGATAGTGATGATTAGCTACTATATTCAGAATTCAATGCCTACGGACTTGTTTCAGCAGATGCTAAGTAAGGCCACCCATGCCCTCACCGCTATGACTGCTGGCTTGTAAAGAGAGGAGCATGGAGAATGACAGGGCTTTGTTTAGAGTGCTGTACTTACACTGGCATGCAATCTTACATGCATATGCAAATTTTTTCAGTTTGTCCATAAGTTTTCTTGCATTACGCTCTGACATGACCGGAACTGCCAGCTCAATTGCCCAAAGCATTATATAGCACCTTGGTATTCAGTGAAATGCTGATCGTGGTTTCCTTGGATGATGCTAATTTCTCCATGGAGTCAGGGTTTGAGTCACATGAAACTACCGATCAGTCCAGGGTTGAATAGAGCTTTTCTTGCACACCTTTTTCCCATCTTCTTCTTATTTACATTTGAGAAGGAAACGAAGGTAAGGCGTTCAATGAGAAAGCACCACATCAAGGAGTGCATACATTAATACAAAGCTGGATAGAGCTTGGGGTTAAGGCTTCTTCCTTTATCTTTAATTCATGATATAGTGGAAATTTATCTCTGTTGGAATAGAAAATTTCTGTCCAGTATCTAAACCCATTACATAATAAATTCAGGCCTTAAATTTAAGTTGTACGTGTATGTGGAAAACTAAGTGAAACTGGACATGCAGCTTAGCCTCAGTATTGAGTCAGAAAAACGAAACCGTACACTTCTTCCCCAAGGATGTCCATTGAACTTGTGAAAGTAAATTCTTCCCATCAAAGTGTGATCTGCTTTGCAACCGTATTAATCTTTAGTAATTATTCATCATGTTTGGAATGTCCATTGACTGGTCCATTTTGATTTACCCCCCCTTCCCCCCCCCCCCAAAAAAAACCCCTCTTTTTGTGGCTGTAAATAGGCTGTTGGCTTCAGGTGACATTCTAAGCTTGTGGTAAATATTTTCCATGGTCAACAACGGTAAACACCTTCATCCCCTCCAAATTCGTAAGTTCTCCTTGGTTTCTTCCCTCCCAGTCACTTCGTTTTCCAAATATAGAAGATTTTTATTGCCATGGATTTTACCTAATTCAAGATCCCACTTCTTCATATTGAGGTATTTTCTTTCTTGTCCTCCTCTTTTGACCTATCTACTTCTCCACAAAGGAGGACTCAATAAGGAAAAATTTAAAAAAAAAAAAAAATCTGAGTGGGGCTTGTTAATTCTCAGGCTCTACTCGTTTAATCTTTTCATAATATTGTTTTTGATTTTTACTTTTTTGGTGTTTTTGTAACCACCACTATTTGCTTCCTCTTCCCTTTTCTTGACAATTTCAGGCCTAAATTCTATTGATTTCTATTTAATAATATCTTCCCCCCCCCCCCCCCCCAAAAAAAAAAAATCAATCAGATTTCAAGAAGAACCTTCATATTTGGACCTTTTACCCAAATTTGTTGTGGAAGCTCAAACGTTCTCAATCGTCTCAGATAATTTTCAGTAAGTACAAGTGTATTTTCCTTCTATGTTTCTGGGTCACATCGTGTAATTTTGAGTTATAGGACCCTTTGTCATGTGAGCTAAGAGAAAATCGATTAGGTGTCCGAGATGCAGCAGCAGATGATGAGAGACAGCGAGGCTCAGGATGATCTCAATGAGTTGAGGTGCCAATTAGGTGCTCTGGAAAGGGAGAGAGACAGGGCTCTCCAAGAGCTGAGAGAGGTCAAGAGGAAGACAGACAAAAGTAATGCAAGTGCATCTGATAGGGGGAAAATTCAGGAGCTCAATAGTGTGAAGGAATCCCTACTGAATGCAAACAAAGAGCTGAGAATCAAGGACAGGAATATTGATTCTTTAAGATCCGAAGTTTGCCAGATGAAGCAGTTGGAGTTGAGGCTGGAGGAGAAGGATGCCTCGATGCAAATGATGAAAGACGAACTAAATAATCTAAAATCCTCCATGGCTCTGACAGAGAGCTTGTTATCTGATACCAAGAAGCGGGTTGCAGAGTTAGAGGCAGAAGTGAGCATAAGGAAAGAGTCCGAAGCAAAGCTGTTGGATTCATTTGCAACCCAGACACACCAGCTTGAGGAAGCCTCCATCTTGCTGGAGAAGTCCAACCTTGAAATCTCTGCACTTCATGAGAAAATGCAAGAGATGGAAGAGGAATATCGTCAGAAAAATGAGGCGGCAACAGAAGTCATTGATCGGCTTGGGAACGAGCTTCAATTGGCGAGAGAAAATTGGAATCTTGCAAATAACAAGGGTCAATCTGCATCTGTGGAGGCAGAAACCTTGTTTGATGATATTGAGGTTCTGAAGAATGAGCTGAAGCGAGCCATGCAGGCAGAAGACAATAGCAAGAAGGCGATGGATGACTTTGCACTTGCCCTTAAAGAAGTGACCGCAGGATCCAACCACAACAAGGAAAAGTTGATAGCCACAGAGCAGCAGCTTGAAGCAGTGACAGAAGAAGCAGCCAACTTAAAGAAGATCGTCAAGTCCACTGAAGAGACTTGTGAAGCGATAGTGACTGATTTAAAGATGGAGAGGGATCGGCTCAAGAATACTGTCAAAAGGTTAAGCATAGAGGCAGAAGAGTCTCTGTTAGCCTGGAACGAGAAAGAAGTTGAGTTTGTCAACTGCATCAAGCAGGCTGAGGACGAGAAGATTGCCCGTCTGAAAGAAAACAGCCAACTGACGGAATCAATGAGGGAGGCCGAAGAGATCAGCAACAAATTGAAGGACGAGATTAAGAAGTTGAGGGACATACTTAAGCAGGCTGTGAATGAAGCCAATGTTGCTAAAGAAGCTGCAAATATTGCAAGAGCTGAGAATTCTTATCTTAAAGATTTCATTGCGGAAAAGGATAAAGCCCTGGTCAGTCTAGCTCAGGAAAATGAGCGCCTCCGAATAAATGAAGTTGAGGAAAAAGACAACA
Organism: Carnegiea gigantea; assembly: GCA_029747015.1. NCBI lineage: Eukaryota > Viridiplantae > Streptophyta > Magnoliopsida > Caryophyllales > Cactaceae > Carnegiea > Carnegiea gigantea. The sequence goes on from JAKOGI010001625.1 coordinate 183,272, forward strand.
TGAAGGAGTTGAAGCGGCTCATCAGGATGGGATTGAAAAAGGAGATTGCCAAATTAGACAAAGAGAGCAAGGAGCAGAGAAAGGCTGCCAAGAAAGAATCATCAGCTGACAGCGATGACAAGGAATCAAAAGAGGGGAGGAAATTGAGCAGCACGTTCAGTTTTGATCTGAACCAGTTCTGGCCGGGCACACCTAAGTCAAATAAGGATGTTGAAGAAGATCCCGAGGGTGATGATGCACTTGGAGGTTCAATATTTGACATTTTGGAATCCCCAACGGACCACGGAGATGCCCCACCCCATCCCAGGGGGACTTCCTCAGCTGGCACTGATGACGGTACGTGTCTGAGTTCTGAAAATTTCGATGATGCTGAACATTTCGATGATGACATCGATAAAAGCCCCCAAGGAAAAAGGAAGGCACTCATACGGAGGTTTGGTGATCTCTTGAGGAGGAAAAAATTCTCACCGACTCAAGGATCGATCAGCAAAGACTTGCCACAATCTCACAAGGAGATTACAGTATAGTAGGATCCTTTGTCCTGTAGTTCTTCTGAAACAGAACATCCATAGTTTGTTTGATCAGTGATTTTAGTGCCTGCTTATTTCAGATGTGCGTAGTCCTTCCAAGTGTTGTCATTGATCAACATAAAACATCGTATGCAAATGCTGATATAATGTACTAGTCATTTACCTATGCAACAGAGTGGATTAATATAATTCCAACTGTGACTTGAAAGTGGTTTTGTTTCTACTTTTGAGGTGAAATTTAGAGGATAAATTTAATTTCTAGCTGCCCTTCTCCCTCCTCTATTTCTTGTGGGCTGCTTGCTAGTTTTGTTTAACTATTTCGCTTTCACCATTCGATACCAGTCTCTACTGGAAATTTTGGAAAAAAAAAAAAAATTACTTAAAAGAGTTGCAAGTTCTATTGAGACTACCTTCTGGGCTCTAGCTCAATACATTTTACAAATATCTGATTCAATGTATTCAAGAATGACTAAGACATTTTAGCAAGCAGTTATGAGATGCAAGTTCCAATGAATGCAAAGGACATGACTTCAATTTGGCAGTTGCCACAGGAATAAGCTGAATCTGTCCTGAATGCCGTCATTACTGTCATTTAGAACAGTGGCAAACAACAAACCAACCAAAGGTTAAAATGGTTGTTTCTTATTGTAGAAAGCACAACAGGATCCCATGTTGATGGTGTGCCTTCTGTTGTGAGCGTAAGCAGTGGTTGGTGACTTAAATTAGATGCAGTACAAAGTTTGGTTTGGTCTAACGACACGATTAAAAACAAAATTTAAGACACAACCACTGACCTATATTATAGGATGGCGGTCGTTAAAAAATTAAAAATATAAAATAAAAAAAAAATTATGGCATGGTTAGTTTGTTCAAGGTTTGTTGTCAACAAGCAACTTCATTCCCAATCATCCTTAGTAGGGCTTTTTTTTTTTCGCTAGGAAATATGAGTTGGTAAATGGGTGAAGTAGATTGAAATTTGTTTAAATAGGTTGAAGTTGGTTAATTTTTTTTTTTTTAGTATGATGGGTAGAAGTTGGTTAAAATAGTGGAAAGTAGGTTTAAGTTGGTCGAAGTAGGTTCAAGTTGGTTGAAGTAGGTCGAAGTGGGTTAAATTTGGTATATTTTTTATTGAAGTTTGTAAAGTGAGTTGAAGTGGATTGATGTGGATTGAAATTGATTGAGGTTGGTAAATTTGGATTTACCAACGAAAAGAACAGGGCTTAAAGTTGGGCTCAGATAAAAAAAATCATACTTTAATTAGAATTCCCTCAGCTTCCATGAGCAAGGTTTTTTTTTTTTTTTTTTGGGTTAAAAAATTTAATCTCATACCAAATTAGTTTCATATTACTGTGATTTTATTACCGTATTTGAGTTGATTGCTCTCACCTAGACTTGATCATCCTTTGCATTTCTTTTGTCCCAATTGAACTAAACCAACCCCCCACCCCCTCCCCTAAACAAAACAAAAAGAAACGTAAAGGGACCCTGAAATATTAGCCAAAGAGCCAACCCAACTATTGGGTAGATGCATGCTATTAATTAAGTTCATTATTGCATAGATGCCAAAATTTCTCTGATTCAACCAAATGAAACCATGGCAAATCCTCCAAGAGTATGTCATCACAACAAAGATTTGTGCACTAGGCAATCAATCACTTTGAAAGAAATTTAAAATAAACGTGCTTCAGCACAACTTAAACATTCGAAATAGAATAAAGACAACAGATAGGAGCTGTCAGCACCCAACAGCAGCCCCAAAAATAAAGCATTACAACCGGAAAGCAAAGTCGAATTCTAAACTATCAGCTTTCACTTTTCTTCTTCTTGCTTAGGTGCCTCTTTGATCTCTTCAGCTCCATCCTCCTAGATAATTATTTTTTAAAGAAAAAGAAAGACATTAAATTATGAATGCACAAACATCAAACTATCTACAGATTGAGGACATTGTTAAGTAATAGTTAGTCAATAACTCAATATGCACCAGACACAGTAGCACAGAAAGAATGGGATCAATACCTGCATATCAGAGGTCCACAAGGTCAAGTTATCCCGAAGAAGCTGCATAATGAGAGTGCTGTCTTTGTATGAGTCTTCTCCAAGAGTGTCCAATTCTGCGATGGCTTCATCAAAAGCCTTGCACAAAAAAAGGTTGCGTCATCAGATGAAGCCATGCGACACACAGCTTGTAATAACGATGTCACGAGTATGAAGTAGACAATGAAATTTCACTTTAACTTAAGGATTAACAAATCCAGTGATCTGTTCAAGAATCGATTAAACTGTCAAAGAAAGTGTTTAGTTCGTGTTTCCCATCACATCCACAGGCATTCAGTTTTTTTTTTGGGGGGGGGGGGGGGAATCCAAGTCAACGACAGGATAACCATGAAGAGGACTACCTGTGCAGGATGTAATTCTCACCTGTTTTGCCAGATTGCAGGCACGATCAGGAGAGTTGAGAATCTCGTAATAGAAGACCGAGAAGTTGAGTGCAAGGCCAAGGCGGATTGGATGTGTTGGAGGCAACTCAGCATTGGCAATATCCTGCCGTAAAGGAAAGGTGGGAAGCAGTTATTAAATGGCCAATTTTATAGATACGAACAAGCATCCACATCAATGACAATCAAATTGAACTCTATAAAATGAAAAGAATACAAGAAAGAAATCATCTCAATTTTAACATCCAGTATGAATAATTGTCCCTAGCACAGGTATTTATCGTTATCAGGACATGATCAAATTAAGCCTCCTTACATCACTGTCTACAGCTCAAATCGTCTCATTTTCCTCATTCTCTCCTTGATTTTTCCTTTTATGAAATAAAGACGTTTGTCCTGAAATTGCTAAATTATCAAGACATTGGACATTTCATTCTGATTGCTCACGTGTGAGAAGCATTGAGGTGATGGTACGATATGGCAGTGATAGAGATATCATTGAATCAAGACCACTAATGATCCACAGAAATTTTCCTACTGCGAGAACAAATACATATCTTCATAACAGACAAGAACACAGGAATGGATGAGATCACACACATTGTAAAAATCAATAAAGATCGGAACAAGTCATGCAATCATACCGATAATCAATAATCCCCAAACGAAATTCAACAATAAGTCAAAGCAAAGAAACGAAGGCAATGTCGATCATATAATGAATCAGGAAAATCATATCCGACATCTAAACTTCCAAATAAGCCCTAATTTCAATAAAATTCGCATATTGCACTATCGCATTCGGTGAAAAAGAACGAAAGAAGCATCCAAGACAATCTGCATTCTGCAAATAAGATTAACATCGAAGAAGGCAACGTCGACTCCAGACAGAATCAGGAAAATCACATGCGACATCAAACTAACATCTTGCATAATCACATTGCGCGAAAAAGAACAGAAGAAACAACGAAGATCATCAACATTCCAGCAAATTCACTGAATACCTGAGCAGATTTGTAGGCAGACAGAGTGCTCTCAGCGGCCTCCTTTCGATCAGATCCAGTCTTGAATTCCGCAAGATAACGATGATAATCTCCCTTCATCTTGAGGTAGAACACCTTCGAATCGGCAGCGGATGTGGCGGCGGGGATGAGCTTGGTGTCAAGGAGTTTAAGGATTCCATCGCAAATGGAGGAAAGCTCCGACTCGATCTTGGATCTGTACAATCTGATGGTGGAGACGTGATCTTCGTTGCCTCGACTCTCCTCCTTCTGCTCGATCGACGATACGATCCGCCACGACGCACGGCGAGCGCCGATGACGTTCTTGTACGCCACCGAGAGGAGGTTGCGCTCCTCCACCGTGAGCTCGCCGCCGTCCGCCGCAGTCACCACCTTCTCCATGAACTCCACCATCTCCTCGTAGCGCTCGGCCTGCTCGGCCAGCTTCGCCATGTACACATTCTCATCCCTCGCAGATAAGGCCGCCATTGTTAATTTGGAAAGAAAAATTTGATTTTTGAGTCTTTGGATGCTGATGAAAGGGAAAAGAAGAGAGTTACTATGGTCGTCCGCTGGTTATATATAGTACGGATTCCCTTTTTCTTTTTTTTCTTTTTTGTCCCCACTTTTTTTCCTTTTGTTTTTTTTTAGTCTTTGGTGGGGGGTTGAGTTATGAAAGGGCAGCGGGCCTAGCGGCCGAGCTAATGGGCCTGCTGATTGCTACCTTGTACTCCGAATACCATTACAGACTGGTGGGCCTGAATAAGTCTTTGGGCCCTCAAATGTCGACCTTTTTTCTAAGGCACTTTATGGGCTGTCAGGCCTGTAGTTGTTGCCCAAACAAAAGTGAATAGAGGACTGAGGAGACTTATCACAGACCTAGTAGTAGACATACGGGCGCACCCAACAAAAAATGCTAAGATTTTGGCAGCCTAACACAAGTAAGTTCTAGCGATGTGAGGACGAATTATTTTAATTCCATTTTTTAAGAATTGCAGTAATTCATATTGTATCTCTAGTGGTATAAAGTCCTATAAATTATATAACACCTTTTATTCATGTATTGGGATTCCCTTGTTCATCAACTTGAACTTCATTCTCCTGCAATCTGAATTATGGATCAGCTTCCAAGTAGTTAGTGATCTTACAGATATACACCTTTATTATACGCAAAAATTCTAAGGTATATATAGTTATATATCTTATGTAAATAAATACTTATAAAGAGTACGGTATCGAAATTTATAGACTTTTTCATATTAAAGTATGTTATTGTAGGGGGGACTCAGGAAAAGAAGGCCAATGTCAAATTACTTAAATTTCATCCAACGAATAAGTTTTTGTAGAGGTGACTGTTGAGTTTTGACAGAGGCGAACCCACAGATAAACGATCCTTGTGGCCGAACACAGACAAGATAATTCTCAGGCCCATGGAAGGGATTATTACATATTTCTGAAAGTATATACTGTTACATATTTCTGAAATGATGTAGACACTAGATGTGGGTCCCAAAGCACGTGTCTTAAGCCAGAATGTGCATGACATAACAAATTATTACATATTCCTGAAAATATATACTGTTGTTGCTATGTAGTTTTTTTAATATGTATTTTTTATTAATAAATATTTTACTTACATAATTTTCGAGAATATATACTTTACACATCACACTGGAAAAATATTCATGCCGTCTGTTATTTTCGTGGGTCAATTTTAAAATATTAACCTCAACTCACTTCAACCTACTTAAACCCATTTCAACCCACTTCAATCCATTTTACTATTTCAATCAAGTTTAATTTATCACATAAAAAAATTTAACTTATTTTAACCTATTTTAACCTCTTTCAATCTATTTTAATTCATTTCATCTTTTTATCCACTAAAATTTTCGTACGAAAAGAAGAGATCTAAAACCGACGAAAAAATTTTTAAAATTCCAAAAGAAGATAAAAACCACTGATGCTCTGATCCTCGGTTAATCCAAGGGCTGATATTCGCTCTTCAAGACAACCATAGCTAAAAAAACAGGGCACATGTCCTCTTTCAACCTCTCACCGCTCCTTTAACAAACACATTTATCTCTGCACTCCTTTTTCTCTCTCCTCAGCTTTCCTGTCAATATAAAATATCTGCTTCATGCGTTGGATGATCAGGAGTCACCGAATCAGGTTCATTCTTCACAAGCACGCTAGTGCATGAACTTAAACTACAGCCCGTCACATTGAAGAAAAAGATAAGAGGCAGAGGTTGAGAATTGGACAGAGAAAATGTCGTCGTCGGTAGTGCAAGTGCCGTCTGATCATCAAGATGATCCGCGTCGCCGTGATGAGAATGGATGGCTTGATTCGATCCTGGCCGCTGATCAGAAATCCTCCCAGCTACTTTCTGAGGATCAGACCTTTCTTGCTGCTGCTATTTCGCTTAAAAACCAGGTAATTTGATTTTTCATTGAAGCTGCTTGAGTTGTTTATTAATATGGTATGAAGTCTTTCTAGCAACCAACATATGTTGGTTCAATTTGTTTGGCACATATTCCTTTTGAGCAAGGTTTCGATAAATGAAAAAATCTGTGATAGGAGAATTCTATCCTTTCTTGGCCAACAATAGTTCGACTGCAATAAAGTGGAGGATCGAAGATTTTAAAAAAAAAAGTCTTTCTAGCAAGCAGTCTCATATTCGAATTTCAGCATGTCAGCAGGCTGGGTTCGATAGTGGGGTCATTGTTGGCAATGATAATGGGTTTGTCCTACATTGATAAATTAAGGTATATAATATAGTGAGTCACTCCATATATTGTCGCGCCAAATTGACCCTGGTTTGTGCATTGCTTGTTTATTTGAGGCTCAATTCATATATAAATTTTAACAAGCCTCGAATTGACTACCGCGCTAGGTGAAGTTCGCTATTGCTTTTTACGGCTGTTATCATTAGTTTAAGCTTTTGGCTGAGTTGGTTATTGAACATGAGCAATTAGAGTGCGTAGAATAGCGCGATGAGCACTCAAGTGGCCAGTGGGTGATAATTGCTTGTAATTAACATGATTTGGTGGTTAGGTTGTAGAGGCAACATGGAAAGGGAAAGATGGGAGAGAGATAGAAGGCATGAGTATGAGTTTGGATCCAACGGTTTACACGGGTTTGATGGGAACAGCTTTCACCTGCCTGCGCTCGTACGAAGCTACGGGTAGTCGCCAAGACTTGCTATTGTGCGCCGACATCGTTCACACCAGTGCTGCTTTTGCACATATCACCAGGTCAGTGCTCTGCCTCACTTATAACAAAATGTTGGTACTCTGCCTCAGTTATCAAAATTTGGCAGTTATTCAAAAACCATCTTAACCAATAATTTAAACTAATAGTTGAAGGTTTAGAACCATCGTAACCCTCTCAGCTAAACTTCGTTCAACAAAAGTATGAAGTTTTGAACATTGAGTGTTAGTTTAACTAAATTTGGCAGTGGTTAACATTGAAGTCCTAAGTATATTAGGTCTCAGGTTCGATTTCCTCTCTTTCTATTGCATTGTACTGCCTTCGTTGCTTATTTGAATCCAAAAAAAAAAAAAAATTGCCAGTTGTTGTTGGACCATTTGAATCAATAATTTTTAGCTGATAGTTGAAGATCTAGAACAATCTTAAACGCTCACCGCGAAGGTTTCTTACTTTCTTTCATGTGAAGTGATATTTTGCCGATTTATTTATTTTGAATGTGACCTTCGTTGCATTCTCGTGAAGTTTGGCTGGTTGTTTGATATTTTTACGTGAATAGCGAAGTTTTGACAAGGCGTTTGAATCAAAATAGCTAGGTACTTGCATGTTTAACTGCGGTCTCCAATTTTAAAAAGAAAGTTGTTGCCTCTGTGACTCTGATATCAATTTGATAATGAAAAGGGCCTAATTGATATTGATAAGCCAAGACAGGTGCACTAGTATGGTCCTTTTCGGTTAGATTTGGCATCAAGCATTGAGTCCTTACCTGCCTGTTTTTTCGCTACGTATACCTGAGATGTGATATGTGAGAGATGTATATTCATATATTCGTAATTTGATGAGGATTGAGTATGAACCGTTGTTATGCAGGCACGTGACGTTTTTGTGTGGTAGAGGAGGGATTTATGCATTGGGTGCTGTCATTGCTAACTACATGGGGGACCATCAAAGCTGTGGTCATTATCTAGATATGTTTCTTGAGGTACTTTAGTTTCTTCAAGATATTACCAATGGCGATGAGCAAGATTTTCTTGTGAATTCCTTGTTTATTGCCCTTCCCTTTTAGTCTTGTACATAAATATAAATCATAGACAATCCGCCTGCGTGCTGTCATACATATTTGCTCTAAACCTTGTATGTCGATGACGCTCCTTCCTGTAAGGTATAAACGCTGCCCTAGGATAATAGGTCATATTGATCAAAATCGAACATTTCTATTCCATACATAGGTTCCTTATCAGAAATTCAGCCCACCCATGTATTCTGCTAAAGAAAAGCCCCATACTGATCAAAATCAAACCCTTTATTTAACATTACTTGGGACTTGTGAAGTAGTCTTGCTATAATTGTCTATCTTCTGTCTTAATTGAAAGAAGTAGTATGCACAAAAATGTGCAAAGTTGTAAAGCCAAGTGAGACTTACAGTAACATAAGCACAAGGTAGCATAGTGTTTCATTGATGAGCATATGGGGCTGAGATAAGTAGAGATATAACAGCATTGTTTATGTGAAAACTCATTTGATTCCGTGCTGTTCAGGTGGCACAAGAAAAGGCTCTTCCAGTTGGACCAGAAGAAGGCGGTTTTGGCATGTCATACGACCTTCTTTACGGGAGAGCAGGGTTCTTATGGGCAGCTTTGTTCATTAGGAGGTACCTCGGAGAAGATATAATTCCCTACGATCTGCTGATGCCTGTGGTCGAAGCCATCCTGGCAGGGGGAAGAGCAGGTGCCGCGGATAATCAGTCCTGCCCATTAATGTATAGATGGCATGGGACTCGATACTGGGGTGCCCCTCATGGCCTTGCCGGGATTTTGCATGTATTGCTCCACTTCCCTCTTATCAACGAGGACGCTGAAGATGTCAAGTGCACTTTGAGGTACATGATGAGCAAGAGATTCCCGAATAGTGGAAACTACCCCTCGAGCGAAGGGAATCCTAGGGATAAGCTGGTTCAGTGGTCTCATGGCGCTACAAGTATGGCCATTACTTTGTGCAAGGCATCACAGGTTTGTACCACCTTGTGCTATCCTGCATTACTGCATTATGTGAGTCCCATGTAGAGATAAATGGCATCAACTCAGGTTGAACACTAGAACCCTTGTAGTAAAAGGGCTACCTGAGTTTCCATGTATTTAAAGTTTGCCCCCAAAAAAATGTAGATAAATGGCATTGTTATAAACTAAGCTGAGACAAGCAAAACTGTATTTGCAGGTTTTCCCTAATGATAGGGAGTTCAGAGATGGAGCAATAGAAGCAGGGGAAGTGGTGTGGAAGAGTGGACTGGTGAAGAGAGCAGGACTTGCTGATGGTGCATCCGGAAACGCGTACGCCTTCCTCTCTCTTTATCGGCTAACTGGCGAAGCCATTTATGTAGAAAGAGCTAAAGCATTTGCCAGCTTCTTGTATCACAATGCAAGTGATCTGGTGAATGTGGGCTATTCTTGCGGCACTGATCATGCTTACTCCCTTTTCCTGGGGATTGCTGGCACTGCCTGCCTTTTCTATGATCTTCTCTGCCCAGAAAGATCCAAATTTCCAGGCTATGAGCTCTGAATGTCTCAAATTTTAAGGTGTTTAAGCCCGCTCCCCCTCCCCCCCCCCCCCCCCCAAAAAAAAAAAAAAACAAAGGAACAGTTTCTAGAGGGCTATGGAAGTGTAATGTATGCCATGGATCATTCTATCCAGAGCAACGAAGTTAGTTTCCACGGTTTGTATAACTTGTATATATTTTGGACGTCTTTGTGATCTTGTGACATTGCAGTTTTTATCACTTTCTTATACTTTTCATCAGCCCTTCTTTCCCCCTTTATTATTTTGTTGATTCATATGACATGAAGATGTGTAGGCTTGTGAGAGTATTGCCTATCTAAGTGGAATTAAAATCTCTTCACTTCGTCCGCGACGATGTTTTCTAAATTTTTGTTATTGAGTATGCAAGAGATGTGGAAGATCAAAACAAAACAAGGATATGCCATTTGTAGCGTTGGTAAACATTCGGGTTTGGGTCAAATTCTGTTGTAAAAATTACAGTGTTAAAATTCGAGCAAGAAATAAGTGATCAATACTCGGTTTTTCACATAATTTTGTCTGGTCGGACAATTCAGATAAGATTAAATTCGAGTCAAAATCGGTTAAGGCAATAGAACTATGAAAAATATTGCATTCGGACTGAAAATTCGAACAAAAAAATTGAGACTATACCAGAGTTTTTGGCTTTCAGATGTTCAGATTGGATAAATTTTTACCAATGGTGCCCATTTGTCGGCTAATTTGTAGCTTTATTGAATATTTCAGTCTCAGGTAGTGGTGGTGTTGGGGAGATCCAAAGAGGGAGCCCAATTCAACCAAGGTCCATAACAACAAGCCCAAGTGAGGTTCCATCCTAAAACCAATTGGCAATAGGAGGAGTAGCCCACTTGACTTATATACCATGGCTCTTCTTCTCAAATTCATGTGCTCATGATACCACTTGTTAGGAAAACCAATGATTGAAATTCGAGCTCAGTATACGCGGAAGCGATAAAGGATGTAGATATTGGAGAATACAAAACAAGATTAAAAAAAAAGATAATTGTGGGCATATAATTTTTACGTGGAAACCCAAATCGGGAGAAAACTACGGGCGGCAACAACGGCACAAAATCCACTATGATTTGAGTGAGTACAAAACGATCTCAAAGTAAACGCCCAAGAAAGAGATCAACAACAAGAGAGATAAAGATCTCAAAGCAAACACCCAAGAAAGAGATCAATTACAATGAAAATCTCTCAACACTAACTCTAACTCTCAATGTGGAATAAAAAAGGGAAGTGCCCACAGGCACTCCCAAATTGCCCCGCACAAGAGGCACTTCTAAACTGCCCAGCACAAAAGGCACTCCCAAATTGCCCCGCACAAGAGGCACTCCCAAATTGCCCCGCACCAAACAAGGTTAAACAACATAGTATTTATAGAGAAGCCTCACACGTACCAAGGGTTCAACCCTAACCGCAAGCATATGTCTTGACCACCAAGTATCATCTTTGTCAAAAAAGAAAAAGATATTCAATACAAAATATGGAATAATATAATTTCCATAAAATAGAATATCTCCAACCACACAACTTGAGATTTGGGTGTCAAGCAATAATCTTCAAAAAGGAAATAACTTTATTTATTTCCAAAACCGGCAAATAAATTTGGGACAAATCCCAACAAACTCCACCTTGAATCAAATTCCTTGGAATGGACGAATACAGCAAAATCGATCTTGTTATGACGTCAAAATTCTCAATATCAATGAGAAACATCCTTCAAGAAAATGCTCGAAATTCGGATCAATAATCTTGCTCTGATACCACTTGTTAGGAAAACCAATGATTGAAATTCGAGCTCAGTATATACGGAAGCGATAAAGGATGTAGATATTGGAGAATACAAAATAAGATTAAAAAAAAGATAATTGTGGGCACATGATTTTTACGTGGAAACCCAAATCGGGAGAAAACTATGGGCGGCAACAACGGCACAAAATCCACTATGATTTGAATGAGTACAAAACGATCTTAAAGCAAACGCCCAAGAAAGAGATCAACAACAAGAGAGATAAAGATCTCAAAGCAAACACCCATGAAAGAGATCAATTACAACGAAAATCTCTCAACACTGACTCTAACTCTCAATGTGGAATAGAAAAAGGAAGTGCCCACAGGCACTCCTAAATTGCCCCGCACAAGAGGCACTTCTAAATTGCCCAGCACAAAAGGCACTCCCAAATTACCTCGCACAAGAGGCACTCCCAAATTGCCCTGCACCAAACAAGGTTAAACAATATAGTATTTATAGAGAAGCTTCACAGGTACCAAGGGTTCAACCCTAGCCGCAAACATATGTCTTGACCACCAAGCATCATCTTTCCCAAAAAAGAAAAAGATATTCAATACAAAATATGGAATAATATAATTTCCATAAAATAGAATATCTCCAACCACACAACTTGAGACTTGGGTGCCAAGTAATAATCTTCAAAAAGGAAATAACTTTATTTATTTTCAAAACCGACAAATAAATTTGGGACAAATCCCAACAGGTGGTCTACGTCCAATTTGGCTGTCCCTTAAATTTTCGTATGTACAATGGGCCTTGCATGTGTTAAAGGTGTTTCCTTGATATGTGGATGTGGTTTCGCGAGGGAGCCAAGTGACGAATACGTCATACGCCATACGCCTAGCTAAATAATCAGTCATGTTACTGGGAATTTTAGGTAGGCCATGCTACAATGAAAGGGGATCCTACCTAATCATAATTTCAATTCGTAAGGCCACCGGCCAAACTAAGGTTTGTCAGCCAATTGCATTATCTCGTTCGTGGATGAGCATGAGCATAAGCATGAAAGCGATCACGCTAGTTGATTAAAAGCTGGAAAAAATGGTAGCTAGCATTTGTAAGTAAATTAGCCCACTGCTTAGCTGTTAATCTAATCTTTTGTTTGTTATTAGCAGAGTTGGACAACGGATTGGTTTGGATTGATCCCTTAGTAAATGGGTTAATTTTGTATCAGTTTGAAAATAGTTTAGAACTACCTAAAATTCAAAGATAACATGTTTTTACACATTATGGTTAAATCGCGTTGACTTCAGATCGAAATTAATCCGATTTATATCGGGTTCGTATTCCTCTTAGTCGGTTCAAGTTGGATTTGGATTGTGTTATCGTATTGGATCAGGCTTTCCTAACTCTAATTATGCCTATAGTGTTTTTATTATATATTGAATTTGTAATATTAGAGTTACAATTGTTCATTCACAATTTCCATTATAAGTGTCGTTTGATGTATTATTGAAGTGATTATTTATTATTTCATAAAAATATCTTCAACTATGTCATCAATGTAAAATTTTTTATACTAGTAATAATATGAGGACGATGATTTAACTCAATTCACCTCTAATCAAAAACTTAATTCATTCAAACAAATTAAAAAAAGTTAACTATGATAGTGATTAGGGGGTCAATTAAGTGATTCTCCTTAACAGAATATATACATATACTATACACATAAAGATCAATCACATCTATCTTAATTTCTACTAATTTTGAGTTACTTCTAATGAGGGATTTTAGTGCCGGGATTCCTGGGGGATCCTAAGGACAAAGCGTACCGAGCATTTAATTAATAAAGTGGACATTCCCTTGATGGTGATGATGTGGTACACCTACTTCCTCTTTGCAAATGGTGAAGGAAGAAAATTGCGCTTCAAAATTAAAGCTTTCTTTCACGTTGGGGCTTTTATAATCCTTCCGTACACTACATACAGCGACTTGTGCATTAATGCATTCTCCCTACTTTAAGCATGCCAGCTCCACCGTCAAAAATTGTTTTTATCACACAACTTGTTAAGAATTGTTGTTTTAAAAACCTGTTTTTTGTGATGTATCCAAAATTTGTCCTCATATACATTTTCAATCAAGTGGCTTATGTCCAAGTTATTCAAAAAGTGTGCCACACATGCACTTAACATATATATATATATATATATATATATACACACACACACACACATATATACATACATGCATACATACATATATATATGTATATGCATATGTATGTATGTATGTGTATGTGTATATGTATATATGTGTGTGTGTGTGTGTGTGTGTGTGTGTGTGTATATATGTGTGTGTGTGTGTGTGTGTGTGTGTGTCTCTCTCTCTCTCTCTCTCTCTCTCTCTCTCTCTATATACATACAAGGATTCAAAATGCAGCTTCGTTCGCGATTTCGGCTTCGGTAGCGGTATGGCAAAATCACCAAAATACGATAATTACGTTTCATATCGCGACATGAAAACGCAGTTCGATCAATTCTAAAGTCTTTCAAATGCGATCGTTTCGCTACGGTTCGGCCACATTTTGTATATATATATATATATATATATATATATATATATATATATATATATATATATATATATATATTAGCAATAATTAATTCTAGTTAGATTGTATAAGTCTCTCAATTCAATTGAAGCATAAATTTGAGTTTTGACGGTCAATAACTGGACAATATTGTATGCTATATCAACTAGTTTGTTAGTTCGTCTGATTCTTGATACTTATTGTTACTTGTCATTTTTCTATTTTTCTTTAAAAAAATGCATATATGGATAAAATGTCATCTCTAAATATGTAATAATATAACTATGCTGCGAAAGTAAATGCCATATATTACCCATTCTTTAAAGCTCGTATTGTCATTTCTTGATCGTCACCTTCAATATATGAATATTCAACATCTCTCAACCGACACTCCTTCATGCTCAAAGGTGAATGATGATAAAGGATTGACCTTGATGCGGAATAATTACCGAAATTAGCCCACGTAAACTGAATGCTACTAGAAAACGGCCACTAGAGTCATCTTGTACGTTACGCCCTAAGCTCGAATCCCACCATATGGTAGGGAGGCCTTGAGAGAGAAAGAGAGGAGATTTAAAGCTCTCTATATTTTCTGTATAAATAATCAACCCTTTGGATCTTTTTGTATAAGTCGAGGTTAATTAAAGTTATTGCGTCTTAGCAGTTTTGGTGATCGTCAACCCTAATAATATTAATTAGCGCGGGCCAACGAAAGGTTTATACGTTTGATGACGACCAGACAATGACGGCCAACCATGGCCTACTTGTCCAATCACTCTCGTTTCTTAATAATACCACGAGCGTAAATAAAAGTGGAGAAGTTATCCTCGACTCTGCAAATGCCCCGCCAAAGTGAAGACAAATAAACCCATTGGCTATTTCATTTTCAGTTAATTTTACCCACGCAATTAAGAACGCCCATCAAAGAAAATGAAATGCACGAGCAGCTTGAAATGGACATTTTACTACTTATTATTATTATTATTCTTGGTTTCTTAATATTTTTTTTTTCAATCAATGGAAATTAATTGATAGTGGGAGAATGATTCTCATAGTGGGCAAAGATTTTCCACCGTCTATTATTCTGCTATGCACAGGAAGGAATATTATTAGGAAAAGCAGCACTTCATGGGCCCTTTAATTTGGCATCTCCCAAACACCCACCTTTTGCATTTTGCCGTATCACTTGTCGTCATCTGTTAATTACCATTAAAACACGCCCTTCATGGTGAAGTTTTTGCTTATGAAAATGACAACGGTTCTCAATCGAAATTCCAAAAACTTATACGGATTTGATTTAAAGATTAATATTTAATACATTACACGGATTAAAACTTGTTGGATGCCAAAAATACTCGTAAATTATATATATATATATATATATGCACTTCAACATACTTGTATGTATATGTATATGCATTTATATCTATATATATATAAATAGTTAAATCATCAAATTATTCGTAAATTTTCATATATGTAAAAATTATATATATGAATGCATAATTTTTTTTTTTAATGGGATTGATTTACGTTTTATTGTGTGTTTTTTTATGTCTGTTAAATTGTCAATATTGATAGAAAATTCTCGGATACAATTATGGATGAATACCAACTATTTGGTAGTTAGAGGGGAAAAGGAACATCTAGCTTGCTCAACTTAAACTCCCCCCCCCCCCCCCTTTTTATTTTTTTGTTTTTGTTTTTTTGCGTTTCTTTAAGAAGTCCATGATGCCCCTCTACTGTCCCCCAAAAAAATGGAAGAAAGATGCTGAACGGGGAAGTGTTAGGAAGAGCATGCGCAAGCAACCAAACAGCACACCAGGGAGTACACGTCACCATGGAGGGGGCGGCAACCATAGCCAGTTGTTGCAAAGTTCTCGTAGCTCTTCCAACCTCTACTATCTCGACACGTGTCATACTCTCTTCACAATCTCATCCCCGCCCTTTATCATTTTGATTCTGATTATGTCGCAGCGCAAATTAATTATTAAGTAGAACCGGCTTTATAAATTTAATAATGTGGTATAACTTGCAGTAAGGGCTATAAAATTGCGGGTGAATTTTTAAAAAAATAAAAAGATTGTCATATAATTTATGTTCTTCTCATTGGCACATTATATACCCCTTGAAAAATCAAAATAAAAAATTCAAAATTTGGGGATATGATGTGGTCTCTCTACATATAATACATATTAATTAAGTAGGAGACACCTCGACATTAAGAAGACCAGAAAAATATATATTCAATCTGTCCCCATATCAAAATCACCCTGCTCTTCAACCCCCTCCTCCTCTTGTGTCATCATCATCATCATCATCATCATCAACATCATATCTATAAAGTACTGTCATTGGTCAAAGGAGAGAGAAATAACAATCAAGGGGTTTCCATTGCAGAGAAGATCAAAAACGATGGAGAGGTACGAAGAAATGAAGAACATAGGATCCGGGAATTTTGCAGTTGCCAAGCTTGTCAGAGACAAATGGACTGGGGAGCTTTTTGCTGTCAAGTATATTGAAAGAGGCCAGAAGGTCTTCTTCTTCTTCTTTTTTTTTTTTTTTTAAATACCTTTCTCCTCATGATCTTCATAATTTGGGAGAATTTTGTGTTATTGACTTCTGATTTTGGGTGTTTTTGTTTTGTTGTTCAGATTGATGAGCATGTTCAAAGGGAGATCATGAATCACAGATCATTGAAGCATCCTAATATCATTAGATTCAAAGAGGTAGTAATTAATCATCCTTGTCTGATCACCTTAATCATCCTTCTTAATTATAATCATGTTTAAGCGAGTTTAATAATTTAGTACCACCAGGTCCACCACTGTTGTGGTCATGTTTTTCACATGTACATTTGATGCTCCCAAACAGAAATGCCTCCCCTGCTTTTCCCTTCTTTTTTTTTTCCCCCCTTCTTTTCCTTTTTGGTTTCAGATCATTGATAGTTTCAAAGAAGCAATAACATGATACAATGGCAAGTCCAATCGATCATACTCAAGGCAAATCTTACTGAAATTCCGAGATTTCGAAGATTTGTCATGGTCAAAAATTGCTCAAATTAGCGAAAAATCGAAGTTTTGATTAGTTCAAGTTCTAACATCCAAGATTCATGAGCATAAGTTTTCCATCTCCCAAGGGAAACTTAAGCATATTTGAGTCCACAAGTTAAGCAAATTCGATAAATTATTTAAAGCTTGTGTTTCTAGAGAATCTCATGGGAATTTTTTTCGTGCAGGTCTTCCTCACCCCAACTCATTTGGCAATAGTAATGGAATATGCTGCAGGAGGTGAGCTGTTCGAACGAATTTGCTCTGCTGGAAGATTCAGTGAAGACGAGGTCCATGATTCACACTAGTCTTTGATATTTGATCTTTCTGCTTAATCAACTTGTGTATTTCTTCGATAATTGCTGAGTAAATGATTCATTTTCTTGAATTTTTCAGGCGAGGTATTATTTCCAACAACTGATATCAGGAGTCAGCTATTGCCATTCCATGGTACCTATTATACATGCTGGATAGCGATGTACTTGCACAGCTAGAATTCAAGCATATGAGCTAAACAACATTTCTTTATCGTTGTAGCAAATTTGTCACAGAGACCTCAAGCTCGAAAACACACTCTTAGATGGGAGCCCTGAGCCGCGACTCAAAATCTGCGACTTTGGATATTCCAAGGCACTGCGCTTAACCCTTCTATGACTATATTTGCTGATTCCGTTTTTTTCCTTGTACATTTTATTGTTCTCATCCAAGTGACAATTATCGAACCTTAACAGTCAGCAGTGCTAGATTCGCAACCAAAATCAACGGTGGGAACACCGGCCTATATTGCTCCAGAAGTCCTATCAAGAAAAGAATATGATGGGAAGGTACTGTGATATATACTTTGTCATCTTTTTTCAGCAGTTAACTGAGTTCAGCAGGACCCAACAAATTTTTTTGAGACAGTTGAATTTCCACGAGTACCATTTATGCATATGTGTATGATAATCATTAAGGATGCATTCTGTAGATTGCAGATGTTTGGTCTTGTGGGGTCACTCTGTATGTGATGCTGGTTGGTGCTTATCCCTTCGAAGATCCAGAGGATCCCAGAAATTTCAGAAAAACTATTGGGGTATATATGGAACATTATACTATATTAATTAGATTCTAACCTGTATTCTGATTCCAATACTATGATTCTTATTCAACTTAATGATGGTTTATGACAGAGGATCCTCAGTGTACATTACTCGATCCCTGATTATGTTCGAGTCTCCCAGGACTGCAACCACCTCCTCTCTCGAATATTCGTTGCTGACCCTGAAAAGGTACTGCATTTCTTAATGGCTATGTTTATTTCATCTAATACGAAATCTTTATTACAGAGCTACATACACTCATGACTTTTCTAAGGTAAACGAAAATATATGGTGTCGTCCAAAAACATAATGTGATGCAGAGGATAACGATAGAGGAAATAAAAACGCACCCATGGTTCCTAAAGAGCTTGCCCGAGGAGTACAAGGAGGGGCAAGTGATAAACGACGAGGACGAAAAGGAATCATTGCAAAGCGAAGAGGAGATAGTGGCCATAGTTCAGGAAGCAAAGAAGACTACAGCAGAGGGAACTGCCCTGATCAATGGTCTACTGATGGGCGGAAGCATGGATCTCGACGATAGCGAGCTTGATGCAGACATTGATGATTTAGAGATGAGCGGTGACTTTGTCTGTGCTATGTGATGAATGATCATCACTTTGATAAAATGGCCTTTGATCTTTGTTTCTTCATTGAAATTAAGATATATGATGATAATTGCATTCAAGAGAGGGGGGATGGGGTGTACATAGGATGAGCTACCTTAGTTGAATGGACAAATTAAAGGTGTGTTTTGTAGACGATGAATCAACACAAATGGATGGGAAATAATGATCATCAGGAAATGTGAATGATAATTGTTGGTCAAGAGAGATGGCTAAAGTGTTTGGAATTGAGCTTGCAGTTGAGAAAAAGGTTCAGTTTAATCTCTTCTTTTGGTTTGTAATGCACCTTTGGCTGATCTGATCTGCATGTACTAATCCCAATTGCCAACAACCATTTTCAATGTGTATTGTACTAGAAAACAAGTTGTATAAGGCTCATTTATGTGCAGAAACATTAAGTTAATTTATTTATCAATTTAATTGTTTTTAGTAGTTCATATTTGTAAGTTAAATGTTTGAATAATGGTTTTTCATTAACAAATAGGGTGATTGGCTTCTCTGTTTTGGAAATTAGAACCGAAACGTACCGTTTGACTGATTTCGAATAGGTTACTGAGTACTCGAGAATCTTACTCACCCCTATTAACAAACTGATCTAATGGCCTATTTTCATATTAGCCATTAGTTAAGTAGTATGTAAAGTGGATGATGAAACTAGAAATTGAGTACCAGATAATCATGACTTGATTTAGGTTTTTTTAAAGCTTTACGTGACCATTCATAAATTAAACACTAACAGTCTGTTTGGATCGAGGAGCAAGAAGAAGAGGGGAGGGAAATGAAGGGTAATTAACTGTCATTTCCCTTGTTTGGGAATATTAAATGAGGGGGAGGGAAGGGGAACGAAGGGGGACATTTCATCCTCCTTCACCCCCATTCCCCCTATTTTTATTCACCCTCAAAATGAGGGGGGGGAGAAAGGAGGATTTTTAGTAGTTCTACCCCTTTCCCCTCCATCCCCTCCCATAACAAATCTAAACAAGATGAGTATAAGTCACTTCTCTTTCCTTCCCTTTTCCTCCATTGCCTTCCCTCTTTTCCCCTCCCTTTCCCCCTCCATCTTAATCCAAACAGTGTGTGTAATAAATCTAAATAGTTATCTCTCAAGTCCAATTATTATGATATGTCAAGTTGACATCTCATTTATTCCATCTCATTTCTTTTATAACTTTAAGGATTATTATAATTTTCATCACCTTTATACGTAACCTAATTTCTTAACTAAATATCAAACTAAAACATTGTAAAAAAAGCTATCAAGCATTAAACTTATAAAAATGGGGTTTTACCATATTGATAATATAAGATGCATTAAACATGTGCATAAGTAAATGAATCACTTCACTTATTATCAATTAATTTCAAATTGAGATTTTATTAAACTTATGTATATTAGTCTTTTATTGAAGACATATTTTTTTTTTTGGGTAAAAACTTAACATTAAGCAAGAGCCAAAATGTTTTATCAACAACATAAATTATGACAACGTTAATAATTATCTTTCTCGTACCCCTACGAGTATGTGGGGCACTTGCTTAGCTTATCGTGAATTCCTTGGGAGTTTTTAACTGTAATCGTGGGTCGTTCCAAGCTTAGCTAACGCACTAAATTCAACCGTGCAAGTTGAGTAGTAGTGTTTTCAAAGGGTTATGTACTTATGTCACTTGTCATTTGCCAAGTTGTCTTTGTCCATATGCTTTAAACTCATGGATTTGACATCCTCGATTGTGATTGTAATTTTTGTTGGATTGTATATTCCACTCATTTTGTTTCTCATCATTTGTTAAATCAAGCATTTTAGACTCATCTGGCTAGAGCATCCGCAGGCCTGTTACACGTGTTCTGCTGTGGGTCATTTTCACCACATGTCAATTCTTCATTTGTTGCTAAAACCTGTGCCATACACGTGGGAACTGCTACACTTCCTGGCAAGTCGCAAGTTTGTTTGTTTTTTTGGGTTGTTTTTTTTTGTTTTTCTTTTTCTCTCCCTTGAAAACATTATTTAGGTGGTTGAAGAAAATGTATTGTATGTTATATGATGGATTCATGATAAGTATTTTATTGGGTGATTCAAGTTAGAGTTTTATGGGTTGAAAAGGTAAAGAAATGCAAGTTTTAAAAAATAAAATTTTTACTGATGTGAAAGAGTAGAGTTCTAAAAATTAAAACTATGGTTGAGAATGCTCCTAGTATATCAAAACTTAGAGGAAGTCACATCCAATGGAAAGGCGACAAATCAAGCTGAGTTCATATTGTTAATTAAACATATAAGTAATGCGTTATTTATAAATATACTTGATAGCCACGCACTTTATGTACATTATACAATCTAATGATAAGAATTCTGATAGATAGTTGATCGTATCAAAAATATAATACAATAATAATAGTATACTTTGAATTCCTTTGAAGAAAATTTTAAGTGCCTTAATACACAATAATTTACTCCTAGCAAGTAAGAAATAAATCATTTTAAAGTGAGACTAAAAATTCAAATATATCAATCATGTTCGGGCCTTTATTTTAATGACCTACTTTTAGCATATTATTTCCCATGATATCCATTATTCTCACTTTTCTTTTCTTTTTTTAAAATAAGTTATATTATTATTATTATTATTATTATTATTATTATTATTATTATTATTAAAGTCTGATAGTCCAACCTAGGTTTGTCTCTATTAGCATATAAAAGGGGCTTAGAAGAAGTCTTCCTAATTTTGCAGTCTTCCTAAAAGTATCTGGCCTCAATTACACAATGTTTAAAGACCTCATATTGGAGCTTAAATTTTTTTTAAAGGAAAGAATACGGAGAAAGCTTCCAATGCTGGCGCTCGAAGGACAGCGAGGCTGCTGCCTGAATCAGCCAAAAATAGAATTCCGTTGCCGGGACTCGAACCC